>JANIJG010011605.1:0-69198 GCA_024611175.1 Megaceryle torquata | reverse complement strand
AGGATGCCCCTGCTCTCAGCAGGGGGGTTGGACTAGATGACCTCTAGAGGTCCCTTCCAACCCAGACATTTCTATGAAAAGCAACATGTTAAACTTTGTTAAATAATTAAAAAAAAAAAAAAAAATTTAAAGACATCAGCTTTCAAAACACTGCATTTGTAAACTTGGTTGCTCTAGAAAAGCAGCAATGACACTGTCCAAAAAGGTTTGCAAACAGATTTTCACCTCACCTGTTACTCTTTTCGGAAATAATGTCCCCAGGTATTTTCTGAGCAGTGCTGGACTCCTGGCTAGCTGAGAACTCCAGAAGATTTCTAGTCCGGTGGCTGGAACTTGCACTGGAATCAACTCCATTGGGATCCTTTTCAAATATACTGGAAAAAAATAATAACCATAGCAAAATGTATCACTTATATAAAAGGTCTGCAAGACACTTTACTGTAAGGTGTTAAACACTCGGGTGGATAAGTTTCTGGCTGCTGCTATGTTACATGGATATGGTTCATGTCATATTTAACGTAAAAACATGATGTCTTCTGTTATTATATTAGTATCATTCTAAGTCTTCGTAGACAGAAAAGTAGTTCTATTCTCTTCTCCAGTTTTAATTGTCTGAACAATTTTGATGCTCTGGTTTTCATATTGCCCCATAAACTTCACCTGATGAAACTGAGATCAATCTGTTTGTAATCTAGATCTGCAGGCATAAGAAAATTGCCTACATTCAAATCAAGGTAGCCTTGAACTTTAACTTACAATTGCCCCAAAGCACAATTGATGTAGTTTATACGAATACAATATGTAAGGAAAATATAGCTACCAAATTCTGTGCAGCTGCAAGCCTGGAATATTATGCCAGACAACTAACAACACCATACACAAACTTCTCTATGTTCAATTCTTGGATTTTGAAATTTTGGCATGGCTGACAATCCCATCTAAACGGGGACAGCAGGCACAGATAGCCTCTCATCCTGGTCTGTGCTTGCACTGGTGGAAGGATCTTCCTCTGGGGGCTGCTCAGCCAGCCATGCAGCACAGGCACATCTGGGCTCCTGAGCTGCTCTCCAGGCGAAGCATTCACATGTGAGCTGGAAAAATGACCAGACAACTGCTACACAAGATTTACCGCATCCTAGTTCAAAAGGGTGATTTACAAGTGGGAAATCTTTAAAGCACAACGGCAATACTTCAAGACATCCTGTCAGAGGCTAGCTTCACTCTTTTGTAAACATGGTTGCTTCCTGAAATTTCTGTATTTACAAAATCAAGTCCTAACCTTCTTAGCTGACAACAACAGAGCATCACCAGCAGCAACACAGTGAAAATACAATACAAGACCGCAGCACATCGATGAGATCTTTGCCATGCACATAGGTCACTGCCTACAGAATATGTGTTAATTCATGCTCCACCTCTCCTGTGGAGCAGACCGCAGTCTTCTGGGGAAGACTTCATTTTCCTAGTTCTTATACAGTATCACTTTGCAACAGGCAACAAATACAAAGAAGGCGAGAACTAGCAAGGAGGGTAGATTAAACACTCCAGAACTCAGCAGAAGGCACACAGACATAGTTGCCTAGCAATCCCTTCTCTTTGGCCAACACACACGCACTCCTGTTAGCAGCAGCACAGGTCTCCTCGTAATTGCGTCACATTCTGTAGAACCACTGGAGCCAGGGCAATTCCAGATCCAGGTTGACATCACCTGCACTGCCTTGTCTCCTTCACATTTCCAAGCAGCAGCACAGAAACGGGGCAGCAGAAATGCTACAGGCTTTGTTTTCACTGGTGACAGCGGACATAAAAGTTCTTACAGTTTCATTACCGCATACATAAACTAGCTTCCAAATGTCTCATTGCTTCTACTGCATAGCATGGAAAATGGGTTGGTTTATTCACAGCCTCATGGATCAGGCAACACCAGGCTATCCAATTTTACAGAAACAATCTCCACTATCTACTATATTTTATGAGATCATGTTTCTTCTCCTCCAATGAAAGCATCATCACAGCTGGCAGCATCTCAAGCCCAGAAAGAGAGCTCAAAACTAAGGCTGATGCTTAAAGGGATGCCACGTGCTCCTCCTGGAAGTCACTCATCTGTGAAATGTCCCTCCTCTACCCAATGTGGAGCCATGACAGCTAAAAATATGTGGGAGTTTATTTACAAAACCAAGAACATCCATCAGAACATGTGAAAGCTGTAACTCTCCTGTGAACCCTTCCTCCACAGCTGGAAGTGGATCAGCCATCCAGTGTGTTGATGGACCTACTGGGTCTGGCATCCTATGTCCCTCCTTTCCTGTTCAAAATTACATGTTGAACCAGAGAGACTTTCCATGTAATTACTTAGTTAAATTTAGCTAAAGCTGACAAAAGCCTACTTAGTAGGATTGTAACAAATCTGCATTTTTCCGCAATGGTTCGTCCTTCCTGTTATGCCTTGTTCTGCAAAGGTGATTCCTGTTACAGGTTCCAGCTTGGCAAGATGACTAGTTTGAAGTGACTAGTTTTGAGTGCTACATGATACACATTGCTACTCCAGTTCACCCTGAACTCTGAAAAAAAGTAGAGAAGCCCAAAGCAAGTCTATCAAGGATGAAAATAAGCACTGCTGTGCAATCACAGCTAATCTTTGTGTTTGTAGTTTAGCTGTACAGCCACTCAAAACCACACATACCTCATTTTAATATATATCAGCTTTAAAAGAGAGGAAATGTTTATTTTTACTCTTCTCGTGCTTAAAATACCTTAATCAATTCATCAAAATTAAAATTTCACTTTTGGCAGCAGCAAAGTATGGGATGTTTCAACCTGAAAGAAGGCATCTTCAGCAGCAAAAGACAAAGGAGGAGGTGAAGAGAGCATGTTTCACCATCCTTGCAGGCATAAACTGTGGCTCACACTTCTGAAAACATAGGCACCAACTTGATGACAAAAATATGTATTATTTATGGTATTTTTTCCAGTCTTTATCAGGATTGATATTTTCCACAAAGTATTTCTTTTGAATCAGAGCTATCAGCAATTTCTGCCTTAAGCTCCATGGGCTGCATTTGCCTTTCCTTTCCCATTGATTTTTTTAGGGCCTCAAGGATGATCAAAAGCTTCCTTCTCAAAGTCTCAAATAGCTCTTTAAAAACAAAATCCCCTTCCTTTGTCCTTTGGTTTGCGACAATGATCAAAACACAAAAGGACTTTCATCTTGGATAAGGAAAAAAAGCCCACAACTTGAAATACTGCCCTGCTTCCACCTTCTAGTTACTTGGAAAATGTTATTGTTTTCCCATATGAATAGATGTTCCGTTGTATCATTTCTTCCCCTTTCTTTCTACCACAAGAGGTCACTTGCAGAGTTTGTAAACAGGGCTCCATCTATCAGGAAATAGGTAGGAGAGGACATATAGGTACCAGTCTCTATCTATTCTCAAGCCTTTGCTTGCCAGGTGGGTACATGATGGTATGACCACAGGATATCAGAATTATTCCTGTTTTGACATATCAAACTGACATGGGGTGGAAAAGCATGACTTAGAACAAAGGAATCCCTTCAGCAGCTAAGATGAAGGACAGAACTTTCCTGAAGAGCTACATCTGGAAACATCTGCCCACCTGAGGCATACTGAGCTTTACAAGAGCTAGGCAGAATAGCAACAATACAAGCTGGAACAGGAAGGGTCCACAGAGCAGATCCAAACACTGAAGATGAAGCCAATATTGAACACTTGAAAACATCAGGCAGAAGACGCTAGGAACAATGAAAATGAAAGGTAGATGATATCATTCAGAGGGAGAAAAGCTTCTGAAAAACAGTATTTTCAGCTAAGATATCAAGAGTTGCTAAAAGAATTAGTTTTAATGGACAGTAAAATCATGGACATCTTTTTTTTTTTTTTTTCATTCTGTTGGGCTACAAGATGAGAATTTGGAAATGAAAGAGCACTTTGGCATATCTGACCTGAGCAAGACCTCCTATTTGCAGGAGTTACTGCCCCACATTAAACATTGAGAAAGACTGAAGCTGAGAAATAGTTTTACTGGACAAGATCACCAGTTAGAAGTTGAAAGCTGGAACTTTTTCTATCCAGCCACACTTACACACTTGGGGTGCCTATCAAGGCTTTGCAGCCTGCATTTGGATATCCCAGATACCATGAGCATTAAAGAGTTTTCACACAGCCACAAATACCCTGCCAAAGCTGGCTGATCTATAGGCCTGTTTAAGATGCAAAACCGGGTCCAAGGGAAAAAAGAAAGAACCACTAAATACTTCATGCAGCTGTTTGTTCAGAATTATAGATAAATTTGATTACAGGAGGGAAAGAAAAGCAACACTCCTGTCATGGTTTCTCCAGGCATTCAATGGCACCTGATATTTTAGCTGTATTTTTACTTCTTTGGTTTGAATGTCAGTTTGATAAATGTGAAAGCAAGCCTCGCCAGGAGCCCCAACTAAATTTCGTTTGTACTTCTGGCTGAGCAAACCCTGTGCACTTTAAGTTTTGAATACCGACATTTAAGTTGCACAGTAATTTGCAGGCAAAAGCCAACAGTGATATCATAACAACGAGTTTTCTGGGGACAGAACCATCTCTGAATATGAGCTGGGATGTTTCCAATGGGCTGAAGTTGACATTGCAAGGAGACACCAGCCGAGGAGCTTGTCCTCTTCCTAACTGATTCCAGACAAGGCTGCCACAGTGCCAAACACTCTCTGGAAAGTATTTCTCCTTTCTTACTCCCGATGAGGGCACCATCTGCTGACAGCAGAGCACTACCTTCTCTTGCCAGGCTGCTCCAGAGCTCCCCTCTGCAAGTGCTGGGCTGGTACAAGGAGCCAAGAAGCCTCTTTCCTCTGCTGGGGAGAATGAGGAAAGTAACACAAACTGGAGAGACAATCTCTGCATTTTTCTTGTGCTTTGCTTTCTTTAAAAATAATCTTTCATAAAGCTGTTAGAAAAGAAAAGAAGAAAGCAAGTACTGTCATATAGAGCATTTATTTTTGCTTAGAAAACTATATACAGTCATTTGGAAGTGGGCTGGCTTTTATTGCCAAGGCTTGGGGTGGCCTGATGCAAGCAGTCTCAACTGCAATGATCATTTAGGACAAAAACTTCCTGTATTTCACTCTCAGCCTGGCAGAGGAACACCTGGAGAAAAGTTATCAGTGAGTGCATATGGGATTCTCTGCAGGGTCTGCAGCTTGCACCAGCAGCAGCAGGACAAGGCAAGTGAGCACAGCCTGGCCAAGGCACAGCTCTGCCAGGATGAACATGTGGCTGTGATCAGCAAAGGAAAGAGGAAGGAATCACTTTCTGCTCCTGCAGTTGTAGTTTCTAAGAAAATGAAGAGTATTCTATATTATTCAAGCCCAAGCCCATCAAGAGAGGTTCTGAAAGGTCTGGAACCAAATTACTCATTCTGTCCTTTTCCTCTTGATTTCTCTCTCCCTCTTCTAGAAGAAACTACAAGACAAGACCAAAGGTGTGCTATAGAAGCAGTTTTCCAGCTTTGGGCCACCTCCAACACTCAACTCAGCATTGAAACGTACTCTTTTAGCATCACAAACATTAGTTTCCCATATTAGAAGTGTTTAAAGCCATAAATGTTTTCTGGAGAATATGCTGGTTTTGCTAACACTCAGAGGGCTCTGTATTTCCTTGGTGGCCAGAAGGAGCTGGCTAACAGGGCACTGTTCCGTGCCCTCTGCACTCGTCTAATAGTTTTCACATTTCACCAGTTCCTCTCTACTAGTGTGTAAGAAATTAGTAGCCCTCTGACTGCCATCATGTGTATGTGTATTTGTTAGCATACTTCAAGTATATACCTCATTTAAGCCTCTTAACCTCCTGAAGATACAAGGAAAGGTATCAAGGCTTGCAAAAAGCAGAGAAACCACCCTTTTCTAGCCTTCACCAAGTGCAAAAAAAGGACAGGACTGGATGAACTGAGAGTAAGAAACTCAGCCCATTGCACAGCTCATGTTTTGTGTTTCTGTGTTCTCAGAAGATCTGTTAGAGATGCTTCAAGCAGTCAGCACAAGCTTAGACAAAACTATCCAACCTGCAGCTGCAGGAAACCACGGGTCGTGGGTACAATGTTGAACGCTCCCAGTTCAGCACCACTCCCAGACCAGGCTCAGCTGGAAGGTGGCAAGGGCCAAGCAAGAAGCCTGGCTAGGGAGTTCCTCATCCATTACACTGCAAGCCATCAGTGGTTTCAACTAACCTGCCCAACTTCCCACTGCAACAGAGTAAGCAAGGAGCACACGCACAATCAGAAAGAATTGTTAAGGCAACAGGGGAAAAAAGCCCCGAAACATAGTGTGTTTCAGCTGCTAGTCATTGCTAGCCATTTCCATATTTTCAAACATGCCACAACACTGCTTGATCTCACAGCTGAGCTCACCTACTAGGCTAGCACAGAGATCCAGACCAGACTGAGACCTTGGCCCACGACAGGCTGCTGTGGGTGGGATCTGCACTGACAAACCTGAATGCACAACATACAGTTCAAACATCTCTGCAGCAACACATTTGCTGCATGTGATGTTATGGTAACAAGATTAGTTCCTTTGCCCTTAATACTCCCTTTAAGGGAGCTACAGAATAATTTCTCTAACTTCCCGACACCCCACCATTGAGGTATTCCTAGGTTCTTCCTTGCCCTAAGACAAGTTTGTTTCTTTAATCAAGGAGTCCAGCATTAAGGCTCAAACAATGGCAAACTTGCACCAAAACTGCTGTTTGCACCAAAACTGCTGTATGCACCAAATCTCAAAATAATCCTGCTCTCTCACGCACCAATTTAACATTGCTCAGCTTGAGCAAGGGCTCTAAACACCAATACAGGTACACTCAATGGATGGTGCTTTCAGCAGTACAAGTCACACGAGCTCCAGAAGATCAACAGGCTCCATTAGTACTGACTAGCAGTCTGCAGATGAGGTGGGATGCTAATCCAGGTGCCAATGAAAGGCTTGTGTTTTGCTTATTTCATCCTCAGAAGCAGCAGATTGCAGTAGTATGCAGCTGAACAACCCTCGGGTGATTTCAGCATTTTTAGTAAAAGATGATTAATCTTACCACTTCTGCTTTTTCCTCCTAATGTTTGTGCTAGCAGTCTAAGAAGTGAGACACACCCCTAAGTCTTTCAGGAGTCAAAAGTCACTGCTTCTTCATTTGTTGAAGTCTATGACAACAGCAGACAAATTACACTTTGCAGCCACCTGGGCTGGTGCCTTTATTTCCAGATTGCTCAGTGGATCTAAATTTTTAATAGATTATTCAGTTTACAGAATAGTCCTGGAAAGTAGAGGAAAACCCATCAGGACACTCTAGAGAGGAGCTGCAATGAAGTCCCTACAAAAGGCCAGCAATTCTAGTGCAGCTGCTGTAGGTCAGCAGAACACAAGAGATTTTGAAGCAGCAGCTTTACTTAGTTCCATCAATCACCATCTCAGTCTCCTCCACCACAAATACAGCTTAAGAATTTTTGGTTACATCATCAAGTCTGTCTTCCAGTTTGAAAGGAGTTCCAGCCATACAGAGGTGGCCAACTTCTTAGAAAAAACAAAATTGATTAAAAAAATAATAATAATTCTCAGCACCTTCTCAAACCCCCTGTTCTAATTCCTTTGCAGATCTGCCTGTCCTCTCTCCAATTTCATGTTTTCCTGCTTTCTCTTGACTAAATACTGGAAGTGGTAGTTAGGACACATTTTGGCTGGCTGACATCTTTATAAATGCTCTAAGACTGCTGTTAGATGATGACCACCATGTAAGCTTGAGCAGACTGATTAAGGGGAAAAAATAAGTAGTTGAATATTTTTCATAGCCAGGAAAAAAATGCTAGGGCCACTAGCAAGTACCTGGCTTACATACTTTGCTGCTACTGCCCCAAGAAGCAGAGACACAAAGTATTTCTCTCTTGCATCTTCTGCGATCATTCTCCCTTTTCTACTCTTTATACATGAATTGGGTTAGTTTCCTGTAAATATTTTACTATCACATGTAGGACTTGCATTAAAAAAACAAAAGTGAACAACAAACACACAAGGCAATCTATATTCAAATGGTATCAGGGAAGAAAAACAAAAGAAAAATATTTCCAAAATAAATACATGGATTGTTTAGACTAGAACATGTGCTTGGTTTCCATTTCCTTCAGCTTTATTTCTGCTTGTTTGACACATTTTCAGATCTGGTTACTACCCAGGCAGAGTCTAACACAAATGTGGAAATTAAACAAGGAGAGAAAAAAAGTGGGGGGGGGGAAGACACCTAGGAATTGTAATAGTTTTAAAATTTTCAGATTTCATATTGTAAGGGATAAAAATATACACAGCTATTTAGATGTTTTTAATGCCAGAAGTCAGCGATCTTTCAGGAGTGCCATGCCAGCTGAGAACACAGCCTTCTGACTGACACTGGTTCCCACAGAAGGCAAATGGGAAGGCAGGAGACCTGCCTCCCACACATACCTGCCTCCAGATGTTATGGTTCCAGCTCCCAGCCCTGCTGCATGCCAAGGTTTGTGTGCTCACTGCCTTTTGTGCAAATACTATAGATTGCCAATTCCACCTCGTGGTATGTAAAACTGGAGCAAGGGGGTGACCTCTGCAAGGAACTGAATCAAAATGTACCCTTTTCCCTTCATACACCTCACCAATCATTCTTAAACAATAATAAAAGAAAGTTTTCATAGATGTTAAATCCAAATTCAAATAATTCACAAAGATTAGGGAATAGCTCATTGACACACAGATGGATAATTCCTGGGCGCCTTTCTTTGAGGATAAAGAAAATAGATAAAATAGAATTCCTACTAAATTATTTCTGCTTTGAATAACTGAAATTTTCACTTTTCTATACAACATTATCAACAACCCCAAAAGTGTTTAGTAACACAGAACAATACAATGCAGAGTGACCATTAACTCTATACAAGCCACTTCCACACGAGAAAGTATTCATTTCACATTTATATTCAATTTATATTTATTTTGACTCATATTTTTGTCTCAGAAACAATATGGTGTCCTGTACAAGAATGAAGGATGTCCTGAAAAGCTTGTTGGCAGTTAAGCAGATTAGAGGGAGAGTTTAAACCAATATTTTCAGATATGCTTCTCGGGTCGATATACCAGCTTCCCCACCAGACTTTCACCCTCACTCCCATATTCCCAAACTCAATGTTACAGATTACCCATACACATAGTATATTTATCAGCATGAAAAAAATGTGTCAGCAGAATAATTTTATCTGCTAAACTTGTTTGCAAAGAGCTGCCACATCCTGGACTCCTTCCCATAATCTTAAAACAGCAGAACAACACAGCTTCAGAGTCCTCCATGAAACATCACAAACATCATACCACTTACGTACGTAGTCAAGCAAGGAAGACTTAAGACCAATAAACAAAATTATTTGGGAACCAGTGTTAGTGCAACACACGTCCACTAAGGCAGAAGAACACACAGAACTAACTGTGCAGCCAACCATCTAGAGAGATTTTTCTGTGGGATGCCAAGTTCCCAAACACTGCACCTCTACTGACCCACTGCAGGCCACAGAGGGTTTTTACAGGATCGCTTGTCCTTCAGCTTCACATCCCCATCCCAAAACAAACCACTTCCTCTGAGTTAAGTGAAACGGGCAAATAAAGAGAAAACCTTTCATATCTGTTATTTTTGTTTACCTCTAGCCTTCAAAGAATCCTATCCCTTCCAATTAAAAATCTGAGAAGCATCTTACAATAAGGCCAGTTAAGGGAATTTTGAAGTCTATTACAGAATTCAGGGTGTGAATTTCCCATGATTCTGCCTTTTTTTTTTTTTTAATGTCACTCTCTCTTTGCAATGGTTCATTGGTTTTAAACAATAAAATATTCACTGCTAATAAGTTTGAATCAAAACATCCTGTGTCTGAGTGATGTCACGGTTCCATAGAGGCACGCAAGTGAAATTATTTCCTGCATCAAAGGAATGGCAACACTGTCACAAAGTTTCAAATATTATTTATCTCCAGTTGACCAGTGCATAGAAATCAGGTATTCCAGGGTTAGCTAACTCAGGAGAAAAAAGTACTTTTGCTGAACTGTAAGTTAACATGGCTATTATAACAAAAAAAATTACTTATTTCCGTAAGAAGCTGCCAGGACTGAAAAACATCACATATATTGGAAGCCTCTGTTGTTAAGGACTAAGCAGAACAGCAATCATGACTATCAAATTCATGGAGCTACCATTCAGTGACACTCTATAAAAAGGAAGAAAATTTATATGGGAGGAGTGAAATCTTAAGTAATGGTTTGTATATCCCAAATTCTGGGCCTTCAAAGAGTATTGTACAATTAACTTTTACACCACATTGATACAGTCTAGCATTCTAATTGTAGTGCAAGCATTAATTTTGCTAGGGGAAAGAAAAAAAAGAAACCAAAACAAAGCAAAAAAAAACCCAAAAAAAACAAAAAAAACCCCAACCAACCAACCAACCAAAAACCACCACAAATGTAAAAAAAACCCCAAAAAACAAAACCAAAAACCACAACAAACCCACGAGGATCAAAGTAATTTCTTGCAAATTCGCAATGACATTTCATTGCCTAAATCCAATAATGATGCAGATCAATTAATTCAGGCACATCAACTGGAACAAACAGTGGGATTTCCTGTGCTGGGTACTGGAAGCAGCTTAAACTCACAGCTATTGAGATTAGTGCAGGTACAAACAAGCAGATGAGCTTTCAAAGTCTGACTCTCATTCTAAAAGGATTCTAAACACAACTCTTTAATCTCTTCAGGTATAAATGGAGCACACAAACTGCTGTATGCTGCACTGATGAACAAAATGCCAAGCCAAGAGAATTTAGAAGTACAAAACCTTGTAAAAGTACAAGACCTCTTGTTACCAGAAGGATTCCAAAAGAGGAACATTATACAGATGAGTCTTGTCTTACACAGGAGAAGAGCAAAGGACAGAAGTCAGGTTTCAAAGCTCAAGGCTTTAAAACACAGCACTGCCTGTATTAAAGAGTCAAACAAAAAAAATCACAGGACAACAAACTTTCTATGCAGAGAGGAATTCCTAGGAAGCTTACCTCAGTGGGCCGTAGTTCAACATTATGAAAGCCAGTATCACCATCACACACAGGGTCCTTCTCTTCGGAGATGATACTTTGAGCTTCTCATTCTAGATTGGAAAAAATAGAGAAGACATGCAATAAAAAGGGGGCAAAGGCATGCAAAGGTATGTCAGATGCTAAATACACCAAATTATGCTTCCTTTTTAGATTTATATTTGCCTAATTATGTATGAATACACACCAGGACTACTTAAAAATAAAACTTTTCTTTGTACATTATATTCAGCTCCTACCCAGTCTATCTTCTCTGGGAAATCTTCAGAAGCACCATGAAATAAAGAATTAAAAGTCAAATAGATAATGAGACAGCTATCCTGACCTAGAGTTGGTGAAACTCCTGTACAGAATGGGAGACTGGGATAGAAACCCCTCCCCGAGGTCTTCCAGTCAGCATTTGTGTGATACTGTTCAAGTGAGCAACCATCTTTATTATATAAAAGTCAGATCATCATCACAGTCTCTCACCTCTAATACTACTTCATCCAGCTGCCTCTTCAGTGTGGTATTTTCTTTCTTGAGTTTCTCATTCTCCAGTAAGGCTGCCTCCAGCCTTGCCTCCAGTCCTAACATGTATTCCTTCTTTTTCTTCCGTGACTGAAAGGCTGACTCCCGGTTTTTGATCATGCGCTGCTGCCTTCTCAAGACATTGACCTGGACAGACAATGTGGAAGCCCATTAATGATCTACAAGTTAAAAGTGCCTCTCTTTCATCCATAATTTCTGCTCCTTTACTTTTGACAAAAGTCTACATAGATAGCTCCCCATCCTCTGCTTCAGTTGAGCTGTAATGCTCAGTAAGGGGAACCAGGAATGATGGTACACCTCCAAGAGTTATAGCTCATGGATAATGGATTAACCGGTCCTGCACTGTCTGTTTTCTCCTGCATTCTCAACCTTCTATGTGTAGGGGGCAAAAAATGTATACTCAAGCAGAAGTTTGCTTTGATCAATCAAATCACAGTAAATACATATCTACAGGTCTGCAAGGTAGCAAGAATGTCTTTCACCTTCACTTTACCATACACCATTTTATAGGCGACAATCAGTCATCCGTTTCCTTAACTGGAAAGTCCTATGGTTTTTCAGTCTGCCCTGTATGGAAGCCATTTCCACACTGATTACACTTGCTTCTGTACTGTTTCCAGCTACACTAGGTAGCTTTTGAGATTTTTAATACTGTTGCTGACCTCAGACTGCACATTCTATGTGTATCAAGCACTTACATAGTAGTTTAAATGCAGTCTGTGCATGCATCTATACTAGCATTTTAATTCAGAACAGAAGTGTGGCTTTGATGCATGTTTCCCGATTGTCCTGATTAATATACTTTGGTTCACATCACAGAACAGTCTCCAATAGAGCACACAAAGTGGATTCCTTCTGGATGGAGCTAAACCAGCAAATATACTCCAGGAGGGCACATAATTCACTCCAATCACTAGCAGGCATTCAGTCTGCCAGACCAGGCAAGGACAGTTCAAAGGAACCCCTCCCCATCCTCCAACAATCTTGATGACCGATTTTTTCCTGAGCAGGATCAATCTATCATCTTTTACCACTTAGTCATTTTGTGGATTTTAACTGTGCGGGACAACCTAGACTGAAAGTGTCTTGCTGCTGACAAGGATAACGATGATCGATACTCCAAAACTATACAGAACTGCCTGAAATCCTAAATGTAAACACTAGTCTGTTGATTTCCTTTCCCTCACAGATTAGCAACGGCAACTCTGTTTTTATTGAAATGAGAAGAATTCCATCCTGTCATTACGCTACAACAGGTTGTGCCTTAATAATGCGTACATTGAAAGAGAACTGGTTTATCTTACACAGACATGAATATCTTCCAGTAGCTACCAACAAGTGTGCTGGAGTAGCTGATACCTATCAGAGCATCAAAGCTAAAGATAAGAACTATTCTGTAAGTATCAGTCTAGGAAAACATAAGACACAGAATAACAACACTTAGAATCTCAGATACTGTGCTCCAGTTAAGGTCTGTCTGCCTAAAACACCTTAACCAGAGCTCTCTGACCCTCTCCCTGTTTATATCCACACACAGACAATATGTTGCTATAGGGCATTGGTGTCTACAAGAAAAAAAACTGGCCACAGGCAGCCTGAGGAAGTAATTTTTCTTCGTGATACTGCAGTCTGGTCACAAAGACTCAGAAAACACGTTGCACCGCATTAACATTTTGGGCTGTCTCTATGTTGATCTAATTGTTTTCTGTAAAGATCATTTACTCTATGTCTAGTCTGCTGCCACCAAGAAAATCTGTGAAAATTAAGCTGTCTGCACTTACTCCAGTTTCTTTCTGTAGCAGAGTGGAGAAGGAAAAGATTTTCATTAACACTATGCTTTGTCTTGAATTTTTTTAATGCTACAATACTGTACATAAGAAAACTTTTGCAGAGATGTAACAACTTTTGGGAAAAAAAAAATATTCAGGCTAGCCAAAGACCACAGTGTATAGAACACACCAGTTTGGGGCCAGGATCACTTCAACTGTTAATAAGGAATGAGCTCATGCAGCAGCTTTGGCTTGAGGTGTGCAATAGTCCAAACAAGTAGATGTATTCCTCTTTTTAAAAAGGGGTTTTGCATCATGAAGTCAATCAGAGAAGATCAAATTGTTTACATCCACTCTTATTTGCAGACCTGCTCAGGATTATTCACTACTGGATAGCTTCTAACTGTCTGGAACCTCTGGCAAATCTACCTGCTTCTGTGGAGAAAATGTGGAGTTAAAGTACCAGTGTAGTGTTTGCACACTAAGAGTAAATCCTAAGGTACATATATCACCGTTTAGGGTCTTAGGATCCTGCCAGCTACATTTCAGATGGTATTTCTCCAGGCTGCCCTCCTTTACTCAGTGTTCTCCAAATGCTGTCAGGAACAGCAACTCTCCCCAGTCCAATTCAAAGTACTCTGTGCAACAGTGGCATTTCAGCTCATTTCTTAGCTTGCTTAAATCAAACTATTCATGTCCCTGAGTTGTTTTAATTGACAATCCCTAAAATAGCTGAAGGTCCTAGGTCCTACCTAAATCTTATGCAGAAAATGGAAAGAATTGTGTGTGTGAAATAGTGCAATGATGCTTGGACCTGGAACCATATGGCACTAAGCATTACAGAGCTGGCATGGCATTGAGATAAACATGCCCCTTGCTTTTGTATTTTGATAATCAGAGGAGAGTGAGGAACTAATTTATAATGTCAGACTGCTTGAGCAACATTGTTTTGCAGAAGTACCAAATAAAGATGAAATGTAGCAAACATCTCTGCTAACTTCTTTTGCAGCCTATCTTTTTGTAGGTTGCATCATATTAATTTACCACTCAAGACAGTAACTTCTGGTTCTCAGGAAACACAGACCATTAAGGGGAAACTTTGGTATTAAAATCAAGCCTCAACAGGTGATGCAACTTTGCTTCCCAGCTTTAGAAACTACACCACCACTAATACATACACAAAAAAAGATGTAAATATTAAGTAAACAGCTCATTGCAAAAGCTCACTTTAAACAGCATCATCTAGATTCAGACTGTCCTCTATCTTCAGAGCCTTTACAGAGTCATGCACTGTACAAATAAACACTGCTACCTCAATTCAGTCTTCCAAAGAAAACTCAAGTTCTTCGCAAAATTTAACCTCTGTTCCAATGCAAGCTGCATTTCTAGCACAAGGCAATAACAATGTCTCTCACACTCCAGTTTTCAGTACGCACACTGGGAAAGTTAACAAAGAGCTGAAAGTACAAACCATTTCAACTTTACATTGGCTGGCTTCTTACTTCAGCTCATGAAAGCTGATGTCTTTGAAGATGTAGCTTAAGTGCAGGAATGCAAAACCTATGCAAGTGTTTTCTCTGTTCTCGTGAAAGATGAGGGTTTTCTTGTCTCTAACTCAACAGACCACAGCTTGACTAATGAATTTATTTCATACAACAATTACCCAATGTACAGCATAGAAAACAAGATTCTTTAATAGAAATCCACACTTACATTGAAGTAATTTTGTCTAATCTAATTTTTCCTAAATTTTCAATATTTTTTCATCCACAGCACCAAGAGGGAGAATGAAATCCTTTCTCACTACAGAGTAATAGCATCAGAAAAAGACCCTGTAAGGACACAGCTCAACTGGATTCCCTCACACACCTACTGTTTATGTCCTCACATCATTTTAATGTAACAGGCAAGGCAATCTGCTTTTTTAGTTAAGAACATTCTTCTTCAACCAGAAGAGTCTTGCTTAGGCAGCAATTCTTTTCTCCAGTTTCCCACTGGGAAGCTCTTCACCAGTTCCCGGGCGAAGAGCAATTGCACTGAAAGCTTGGCAGGCTGTGCAAATGTGTGCCATCAGGACAAGCACAAGGCAGAGCTTCACACATACAGCTTGCTATCAGGCGATCTCACTCTAATCCATTGCAAGGGCCGAGTGCTAAGCTAACATTTTATCCCTCCTAAGCCCACAAGAAAGTCCTGCAGTGTTTCTTTTTATCCTGCAACATCTGCTTAGATTAGGAAACGAAAACACGTGTTACAGAGCTCAAATGACAGCTACATCTGTGCAGCTCTCAGCACCACATATGGCGTCTACGGCAGTCGCAAGACGTTTTAACCCTGCTGGCGCCAGCTGTATCCTGAAACATTTGCTCTTTTTCAAAGTGCTATTTCACAGAATGTGCCAAAGAGCAGTTGCAGCTGTTTTCTCATGTTTCAATGAACACAGGTAAGATGTGCAGCATTTAAGATGACACTAAGTCTTAAAACCATCTCCCTAAACAGCTTCAGGGGAAAATACCCACACAACCAACATTCAAAACAACTATTTGTTACCCCGGCTAAGCATTTGACTACTGACTGTCACAGATGTGTATATGAAGTGTGATGACAGTAAAGGAATTCTGTCAATTAAAACTTATATTCAGACAATGGGAAGGTTCCATGCCAGTCCTGATTACAGGAAGTCACAAATTTATTGACTGCTGACAGGTCTCTTCAGTTTGGCTTTGCACAGCAGGTGATTATCATTTAAAAATGCAGCGGTCTTAAATCGGTGTGACTGCTGACAGACCTTTGTTAGCTTCTTGCAAATTCAAGATTAGGTTTCCAGTGCAGTCTGGATGCTGAATTATTTGTAGCAAATATTTTTTCATTTAAAAATGCTTCCTGCACACAAGTACGAATAGTGAGAAAAATTTAACATCAATCATGAGTGGCAATTTTCAGACCCTTAGGAAACCATACAACAACATCCCTCCAAAGAAGGCAGAAAGCACATGCCTTTGAGAAAGTGTCATGTGCTGCTAATAAGCAGGTAACTATAATGAACCTTTTCATGTCAGCAGGCATCAGTGTTTTCTCCCTCACACTGAGAGATGCAATAGGACCTCAGCTCACAACTGCACTTGGAATATCACACTGGGGAACAAACCCTGAGAGTTCAAAAGTCACAAAGAAGCAGCTTTGGTACTTTCCATAACAGCATCTCCCTTCAGACAACAAAATTCAACCAAAGCAGCTCCAAAATATCAGGAAGTAAATCAAGTTAATACCCTGCTTGCTAGCTAGTTAAGATGTCAAATCTAAAGGAGGAAAAAAATACCCTCATCTCAAAAGCTATTTCTGTTTAAACCCCCTGCTTACTGTGAGCTCCTGTGGAAAATCTTATTTATGTTCACAGTGACTGTGAAGAGCTTACCCCTCTTCCACTCACTCAGCATATGATCACAAGGGAACCTGAAGACAATAAGATCATATGAAACAATACCTAATTTCTAAAAATCATTATTAAAATTTGGGGAGATAAAGAGGATGGAAAAAGAATCAGGCCTACTGCTAACATCTCCAAATTGTGTATTTGTTGCATGGATTAGAAAAATGGTTTAGCACTAAGCAAAGATCAGATACAGCAAATCTTCCTGTATGTGAGAGCACTCCAACCACTGAGAGCTTGTGGCTGAGAAGACATACAAAGGAAAAATATATCACCATCTCCTGCCACAATGTTTGTGTACCTGGTCTGCAACTCCAGCTAGACCAGCAG
Source organism: Megaceryle torquata (assembly GCA_024611175.1). Classification (NCBI taxonomy): domain Eukaryota; kingdom Metazoa; phylum Chordata; class Aves; order Coraciiformes; family Cerylidae; genus Megaceryle; species Megaceryle torquata. The sequence continues at coordinate 51,992 of JANIJG010011605.1, read as the reverse complement.
ATATAAAGCTGTTCCTCCCTGTTCTTGGCCAAGCTGCCAGATTCCCTGTGTATTGTTAGAAATCCTACTAGACAAGCCCAACTGCAGTTCTGTCTTGCCGAGACTCTGAAGGGCCCTGGTCCTCCCATTATAGCCTACGTGACTGAAAACGGTTTCCAAATTTTGGTTATTACCTATCATCCCACACTCAGAACTTACATCCAGCCCCACTGCTGGTGTGGTGCTTTGAAGCAAGGGCTTAGTCACTGGTATCTTGCCACTTGTTGAGCCATTTCCAGCAGCTGAAGGCAGTGCATTCACCGTATGATTGTGAAGTGGTGTGGTCCCTCCAGTGACGGCAATGACTGGCTGGGAGGCAGGAAGCACCCCAGAGGCCTGGAGCTGTACCACGGTGGGCTGGGGGAGCACCACTGACTGACCTAGAACACAGGAACAAAACAGAGTGCTCAGTGTAGGATATGAAATGGACTTGCACAAAACCACTTTGGAGGGGAATACTGATATAGGAGATAGAAAGCCTTAGTACCTCTCCTGCCCCACATAATTTATCTCAAGTCCAGTTCTACAGCATTAGTATATTCCACAGCACAGGAATGGGGAAAAAAAAAAAAAAAAAAAAGATAAAGCAGCTCTAAAGTGTGCAGGGCTCTTAATCCACCCTGCAAACCCAAACTACACTTATTAAAGGGATCTAATAAATGTATCTCCCTCTCAAAAGCTCTTCAGTTAACAGCAGCCAACAGTTGTTAGAAACGTTACACATTTCAGTATTGCTAACACTTGATGCATTTTGAGCAACTTTCTCAAAGCACTTACCCAGATTACCTCAATCCTCCTCCTCCCATTTGCCCATCCTTACTTTATTGTTGTATTCCATGGAAAACTTACCACACAGAAGTGACTCATACTATACAAACCAATTCAGAAACAGCATAAAGATGATGAACAAGAAAGAACAATACAAACTAGACCTTCAGAACATAAGTTAAAGCCTCAATTCACATTAAGACAAGAGCAATCTTTTAAAAAATGTTGTCTTGTGTGAGAAGTTTTATGCACAAGCTGAACAGAGCTTAAAGAAAAGCAAACAGAAAAATTAGGTGATTTTGACTGAGTTTGAAATGGAATTAAAGACAGTCACTCCCCAGAAATTTCAGTCCAACAACTACATTTAACTCACGCAGGTGCTCAAGTAATATTTTGTTGTCTGAAAACAAATCAACGTCTCCCTAATCCTTTGTAACAGAATGACCTCGCCAGCTTTTAGAAACAACACATTCCAGCTGAGCATTCCAACCAAAACGCAAGACAATGTATTTCAGCATTTACCCAACCTTCTGGAGGGTGAAAAATTAAGCAATTTACATAGCACCAAGATCTTTTATGTATGAGGTGTAGGATTAGATGTCCTTTATTGCAGAGACAATCTTGAAGAGATCACAAGTTAGTGTTACTCCATTTAAGAATCTCCAATGGTGAATTTGAGATTATTTCAAGAATTTTTTGTATGTGTAAAGTATGTGATGCTCTAAAATCATGCTTTCTTCTTTAAGCTTTTATAAAAAGGATTGTAAAAATATCATTCCTCATGGTGCTTTGAGGATAATGGCATATTTCAGACTGGCAGGTCCAACTTGTCATGTGCAAGGGATTTCAATCAGTGAAAAAGATCCTTATGTTTTTTGTTACAGAAACAGCATGATAGAATTCTTGACACACCACCAGTTTAAGTAAATATAAGGCATGGAAATACTTTCCCCAAAATATTTCCTCTATGGAGCCTCACAAAAACTGCTCTCCTGACTTTTGTCAGGGAAAAGAAGCAGCTGATCTCCACAGTGCTATACTTATATCCAAAAAATCCATATCCCGACTTTCCTTATTCCAGATGGTATTTTATCAGCTGGAACATCAGGAAGAATAAGAATTAGGTCACACTGACTGTGCTGACCTGTGTTTTAAGCAGTCTAACAATCCCAAGCATGCTGTAACAAATGTCAGCATCTAAAGCTTTGGCTTAATTCCCAATGGAAGAGCCATCGGAACGAAGAAAAATTTTTCACTGTTGCAATGATTTCTAGACACAGGCCTTTTTGTCTCCATTTCCCACCGTATCTCGGTGCCTGTAGTCAAGTGCAAGAGACTGCAGCCATCAGCTGGTGAAAACCAGCAACTGCATCTGCCCATTTCAGAGCAAATAATGTTCCTATTGTCTTAGCTGAAAAGTAAAACAATGCTCTGGATACAAAATGAAGGCTCAAGCTACTTCAGATATTTTTAAACAGTGAAGAATTAGCAGTGGACAGGAAATCACTTTCATCTTGCTAATATCAGTTTGCAGCTGTGAGCAACTTTTCTAACATCTGACATGGCTCTCAACTTTCAGCATATTCCACGTCCTATTTAATGCTGTTCAGTGAGATAAAAAGTCAAATTCATGTTCCCACCATCCCCTGGGTGAAAAAAGCACTTTTATTACTCCTCCCAAGTGTTCAAACTTCATTCATCCACCTTTGCTGATTCTGCGAATCTTCTTTTGGACAGGACAGTGCTGTAATTACTTTATGTACCACTTGCCATCACAAGTAGAGCAGAGCAAAGGGTCCCTAGAGATCCTTCCAAATCAGCAATTTTATCTCCCCAATTACTGGTGCTCAGAATAGTCTCTTTTGTTATAGTCTTCCATTCTACATAACGCCCTGGTGAGTGCTGTTTCTCATAGGACTGCCTGAGAGGAATAAGGCCATCTTTTCAGACTAAAGCTTTTTCAGCACACAGGAATCCTCTTTCTTCTCCTGCTCCTCCCATTTCAACCACCAAGGCTAACTTCATTCTAGCAACCATCCCAAACAGACATAGCGCTTATCCCCAAGACCTGACTCGGCCAAGACAATTCACCTACCTTTGGGAGGTGCTGGCTGGATGTTAACAACCGGCTGATGCTTTGGCAGCGGCACAAGTGTGGGAAGAGTCTGAATAATGATGGTTTTAGCTGGGATGCCAATGTTAGCCTGAGCTTCACGTACAGCAGGCAAAAGGGGTTTGGGTTGTATCAAGGGCCTGGACACTGTCTGACCACATTTTTTTGGGGTCCTTGCAGAATTATTTGCTAGGAACAGAAAAAGAGTCAGAGTTGGATCAGAAAGTGTTAGATAAATAATTCAAGCTGTAATAACGAGGCTTTTGGGATAGTTTGTTTTTTTTTTACCCATCTATATTATTTGCTAAACATAGACACAATCCGATCACAGATTCAAGTCAGAAATGTCTGGATATACTGGTGTCTGTTAGTTAAACATTCATATGCAAGATGCATACTATCTACAGAATTGAAGTAATTCAATCCCTCATACCAGAACGAGAACTGATGCTGACAGCAGGCTTCTTCCCTCCATCTCCTTTGGGGGATGCAGGGCTTCTGCATCTCTTGCTGTAGAGAGAGATGGGAGACATCTGGGAGCCACAGCTGAAGTCCACATCATCCTGAGGACAAAAAAATACATGAGATTAATGGTTCAGAAACATATAGAAGTGTCTACTAGCAGTTCAGATTACAACTGCCTTTTATCTCAACTGTGTTGCTGCTGCAGCAAACAAGAGAAAAGTTTCAACAGGCAGTTTTATTCTGGTCAATGCTAAGTACCACTGAAAACCAAACAAGTACTTCCCCCTATCAGCAGGGCAACATGAGACAGAGGCCAGCAACTGCTAGACTCAGAAGCCTTTAGAAGGCATTTTGTTTGGGAACTGGGCTAATAAACACAACTGAGGAAACAGAACCGAACATGCTCTTTTTAGAATGGGTCACAGCTGGAAAGGAAAATCACTGAAGGGAAGTTGTTTTTGCATGAGATGAAAAAATAAGCTCTTTCCAGACAAATTTCTTCTTTTTTGGTCACAGATGGTTATGCATGACTGCTGTTATCTGTGTTACATGGAGGTTTCTGCATACAGGCACATTCTGCACTGGAGAGTCCACAGACGATGGAGAAGGGACTGAACAATTTGAAGTGGCTGGTGATAAGGGTTCTGTCTTCACGCTTTCCTCTGCAAGAGGCAGATAAAGATATTTTACTGCACAAGCTTTTAACAATAGGCGATCAATGAGTAACACATTGCCCTACATCAGCTATTTAATTCCTGAAGCACGGCACAGCAGAAAACACAGCGAGAGCAAAGATGCTCAACAGTGTAGCCTGTAGGGCAGTCCTCCCCAGCTGTGCCAATCCTACAGAAACACAGCATCACCTTTCATCACAGAGCTAGATACTGTATGGCATCAAATAGTTACACAGAAGTTACCACTACCCTTAAGCTGCAGCAGCTCACCCCTGTGGGGTGGGAATAGTAACACCTGCAAAATACATATATTACCTGTATAAGCATGGCCTGTAATATTCCAAAGGTCTGAGTCCCAAGACATCAAATCCAAATCAAACTGAAAGTTACAGAGATCATTTTCCTGAAACAATAGTTCAGAAAAAGAAACAATACAAAAAGACAATATACACTGAAGCCACCAGCCATTATGTTCACGTTCTACAGCTCTAGAAACAAACTAACATAATATAACTATCACTTGTTGCCTTAAAACACACATTGATAAAAGCCCTTAATGGGGGAATTCTCAACTGGAATGTGCAAGACAAGGCCTGTTTTAAACCTTAGACCTGTTTTCCACATTTTCTGCAGCCCCTGGCCCTACAACACATGTAGGAGTGCCCTTAATGCCGGAGGTTTGTTGGATAACCCAGGGGTTGTGCTAGCGGTGGGTCAGGACATAGTGAGCTGAAGGAAGGCAGGGGGCAACAACACTGATGAAGAATCCACGAGGTAAATAGCCCTGGGCAGAAAAAACAGTATGTACTACTGAACAGTGAAAAATATGGGAACTAATGCATAATGTTGTAAACAAAGGTTTTAGGAGAAAATCCTGCAATAGACAAGAAAACAAGAAGCTGTCTTACAGTCAAGGTGGTAAAAGCACAGCACTGGTGGATGCAGATGCAACTACCCACGTTTCTCCACACTTCTTCCAAGCAACCCAGAAACGTGCTCCCTGTCAGCACTGCCTTACAGGGAGAGTTTGCTTTCATTAGGACAGTGACAGGATGGCTTTTTCTGAGCACAGCATCTCAAACTTTCAGCTTGAACTCCCTCCTTTAAACCTGTTTTTTAAATCTTCCACTTTGACACCGACAGTTTACAAAGACATTGACAGCTCTGCTTCCCAGCAGCTACCGCCGGGTAGCTCGACTGCCGCCAGCCAGGTGGCCGCCATGGAACCCACAGCGCTGCTCCCGGGAGCTCCCCGCCGGCACCTCCAGCCCCCGAGCCGGTCCACATCGCCGGTGGAAAAGGGGGACCCGGCCTCCCGCTGCCCCCATCCCCGCCCAGTACTCACGTCGGGTTCGTCCCTCGGGGCCCGCCGCTGCTCCGCGGCACCCAGCAGCTCGCTTAGCTCCTCGCCCAGCACCGACTCTGCGGGAGAGACAAGGACCTTAGCACCGGCCCGGCCCCGGTGGGGAGCTCCCCCCGGTTCGGCCCGGCCCCCCCGTCCCCCGCCGTCGTACTCACCCCAGTCCAGGCCTCCCCCTGGGACCGGTAACAGCCCCGACGGCTCCCACTCGGCCTCCGCCGCCGCCATCGCTTCCGCCTTCCTCCCGAAACCCACGTCTGCTTCCGGGCAGCTCCCCTCCCCCTTCCTGCTTACGGCGGCCGTCGGCGGACAGACAGCGTGGAGGTGCTGCTGCCGGTCCCCGCCCCGGCCGTCCCCCGGCCGTCCCCACCCGCACCCAGGCACACGGAGGCGGCTCGTTAGACACAGGTGTTTTATTCAGGCCCCGCTGACTCAAGCCTGTGGCCAGAAGCACGAGCGGGGGAGGTGCGAGGAAACGTCCAAGGGGAGGGAGGCGGCTCAGGAAGGGGAAGGGGCAGGGGCTGGCTGCTGGCGATGGGGGCTGCCCGCGGCCCCCCGGGGCGGGTCTTCACAGGTCTCCCTGGGTGGGTGGTACGGGATGGCGGCTCCGCGCTCCGGGGCGGGTTGGGGGGATGTACACGGAGCTTGGGGTGCAGCCTCTGCCCGGCAGCACCATTCCAGGCTGCAGCGAGAGGCGTGAAGTCCCGCGGGCCCTGGCAGCAGCTCCTGGTGGGGGCTGCAACGCTGGGGTCGTGCTGGAGTTTGGTCACGGCCAGGCTGGAAACGCAGGAGAGCCGGAGCTGGTGGTACCCGCGTCGGTGTATCGCAGAAAGCAGCGGGTCCCTCCTGCCCCTCCCAGGAGTGTCCCCACCACCTGGGAGCAGCCCAGCCCGAGGAACAGCTGCCGGGGGGGCAGCTCACCTTACAGGTTGGCATCGTACGCTGCATTGGTGAAGATGCCTGGTGAACCCAGGTCACTGGAAAACAGACACGGGTGTCAGCTGGGGTGAGAGGGCAGGATTGGGAAGGGCAGGGGTCAGCACAGCCCGGCAGCCCTGAAGCTGTTTCCACTGCATACGAAAGCAGCGTCTGTCTGCCGGTGGAGTGACCGCAGGGCTGTGACGGGTACAGGGCAGGGCCACCCTCCTGCAGAGCACGGCTCTCACCTAGTGGGATTAAGGAGTTTCTTCTTCTCCTCTGATAAGTGTCAAAATGTCCATAGTGGTAGTGCAGATAAGGAAAAAACAAACAAGTTTAGTGAAGGATTTGATATGCTGCAGTAGCAGCAATTGAAATTGAACCAAATTTGATAAGCATAGGATGGAGCCAGAACAACTGCCACCTTCCCCTTTGCAATTAAGGTGGTTTTCTGGCTCTGCCCTCCAAACCTGACTGCTGACACTTCCCACTGGACAAACAGCCAAGGACGTGCTGCCAGACCAAAACAACTTGCAGCAGATAAAAACCACATGGATTGGGTAGTCACGCTGTTAAGCTCTTCTGCTCATCCCACCCTCCTGTGGGACTGCGAACCCCTGGTCTGAAAACCCCCATCCAAAGCGACAGTGGGCTAGACAAGGCATTTCCCTACCTCTGTTGCTGAGCCGCTTGGCCAGGAGGGCAATGAGCGTCCCAGAGAGCACGATGCCGGCCACCACCAGAGCCGTGCCACTGCTGTAAGCCAGGACTTGCTTGAAGGGGGTACCATCCTCTGAAACAGATCCACAGGCCCACAGGTTAGAAAGTTATCAGAAAGACTTCACAGCACCAAAGCTGCTGAGGTGTCCCCTCTGTGTTCAAGATGTGCTGCAGGGAGCTGGATGCATGGGGCCCCAGCCCCACCCACCCCAGTGCTAGAGGAATGGGAGATCCCACCATACCTGCACAGACAGGGGGTTGCCTGCTCCAGTTCCCTGTGGCTGCACACCAGAGCACCTCTGCTCCCATCCGAACAAACCCCTCCTCACAGGAAAAGGTGCATGTGGAGTTGTAGGTGAAGTTCCCATGCATATGAGAGCAACTCAGGTGGCCTCTGCTGGGGGGTTCCAGCACTGGACACCTGATGGCTGGAGATAAAGCACAGCAACAGCATCAATAGGACAGGACCAATGGTGGTGGGGTGAGGATGTGTGGGCTGGGAAGACAGGGGATGAGTTGTCATGGCCTGGAGGTGCTAAGGGGAAGGGGATGCTGGGGACAACAATTTGCTATAAGAAAGCACTTGCAGACACGTGATTACAAGATCTACCATTGCATTGTGGAGTGTTCCCAGTCCAGGTCCCCATGGCTGTGCACTTGCGGCTCTCTGATCCCACCAGCACAAACCCCATCTGGCAGGAGAAGGCACACGTGGAGCCAAAGGCAAAGTCCCCATGGAGGTGGGAGCAGTCAGCGTGGCCCATCTTGGGGGTGGCCAGCGCTGAGCATTTGATAACTGCAAGGGTAAAGAAGCATGCTTCAAAAAGGAGCCTGTGAGGCTATACTGTTGGGACCAAGAGGCTCAGAAACCTCCTAAATGCCACTCTAAGGCCAATGACACTCTGAGCTCCAGTAGCAGCAATACCTTCACAGCGTGGGGCATCCCCTGTCCAGGTCCCTGTGGCTGTGCACTCACGGGTCTCTGGCCCTTTCAGTGCAAACCCTATCTGGCAGGAGAAGGCACATGTGGAGCCAAAGGCAAAGTCTCCGTGGAGGTGGGAGCAGTTCAGGTCTCCCCAGTCTGGTGCACTGAGCACTGGGCAGGTGATAGCTGCAGGGCAAAGAGGCACAAGTTCAAGCAGAAGGTTGGGAACTATGAGGCTAAACTGTTAGAATGAGAGGACCAAGACACCAGAGAAATCCCAGGGTCATCCCCACAGCCTGTGACACCTTGAGCAGCAACTCTACCTTCACATCGTGGGTCATCCCCTGTCCAGGTCCCTGTGGCTGTGCACTCGCGGCTCTCTGGCCCCATCAGTGTAAACCCCATCTGGCAGGAGAAGGCACACGTGGAACCAAAGGTGAAATCCCCATGGAGGTGGGAGCAGTTCAACTCTCCCCAAACTGGAGCACTGAGCACTGGGCAGGTGATGGCTGCAGGGTAAATAAGCACGCATCAAGTAGAAGCCTGTGGACTAAAAGGCTAAACTGTGAGAATGAGAGGGCCAAAACACCAGAGAAATTCCCATGGTCACCCCAAGGCCTGTGATACCTCAAGCAGCAACTCTACCTTTGCATAGTGGGGTATTCCCAGTCCATGTCCCTGTGGCCGTGCACTCCTGCCTCTCCTGTCCTATCAGCACAAACCCCGTCTGGCAGGAGAAGGCACACGTGGAGCCAAAGGTGAAGTCCCCGTGGAGGTGGGAGCAGTTCAACTCTCCTTGGTCTGGAACCCTGAGCACCGGGCAGGCAATAGCTGCAGAGGTAGAGACACACTCCAAGCAGGAGCCTGGGGACTGTGAGACTAAACTGCAGGGACCAAGAGGCTGGGGTGACACTAGGATGTTCCCCAAGATGAGTGACACCCTGATATCCAGTAGCAGCAATACCTTCACAGCGTGGGGCATCCCCTGTCCAGGTCCCCGTGGCCGTGCACTCACGGGTCTCTGGCCCTTTCAGTGCAAACCCCATCTGGCAGGAGAAGGCACATGTGGAGCCAAAGGCAAAGTCTCTGTGGATGTGGGAGCAGTTCAACTCTCCCCAGTCTGGTGCACTGAGCATTGGGCAGGTGATGGCTGCAGGGATAGACAAACTTCAAGCAAGAGCCTGTGATCTATAAGGCTAAACTTTTGGGCTCAAGAGGCTGGGGAACATCCTAGCATCACCCCAAGGTAAATAACATCTTGAGCTGTAGCAGCAGCTCTACCTTCACAGTGTGGAGCATCCCCAGTCCAGGTTCCTGTGTCCATGCACTCATGTCTTTCCAGCCCCACGAGTGCAAACCCCATCTGGCAGGAGAAGGCACACGTGGAGCCAAAGGCAAAGTCCCCATGGAGGTGGGAGCAGTTCAGCTCTCCCCAGAGTGGAGTACTGAGCACTGGACAGGCGATGGCTGCAGGGGCAGAGATGCATTTCAAGCAGGACCCTAGGAACTACAAGGCTAATGTTCTGGAATGGACCAAGACTCTAGAGAACATCCCAGGGTCAACCCAAGGCTTGTGACACCTTGAGCAGGAACTTTACCTTTGCATAGTGGGGTGTCCCCAGTCCAGGTCCCTGTGGCCGTGCACTCACGGGTCTCTGGCCCTGTCAGTGCAAACCCTGTCTGGCAGGAGAAGGCACACGTGGAGCCAAAGGTGAAGTCCCCATGGAGGTGGGAGCAGTTCATCTCTCCCCGGTCTGGTGCACTGAGCACTGGGCAGGTGATGGCTGCAAGGTTATTAAGCACACTTCAAGTAGGATCTTAGGGACTGGGAGACCAAGCTGCTGGGACCAAGCGCCACCCCAAGGCCAGTGACACCCTGATGTCCGGTAGCAGCAATACCTTCACAGCGTGGGGCATCTCCAGTCCAGGTCCCTGTGGCTGTGCACTCGCGGCTCTCTGGCCCTGTCAGTGCAAACCCCATCTGGCAGGAGAAGGCACATGTGGAGCCAAAGGTGAAGTCCCCGTGGAGGTGGGTGCAGTTCAGCTCCCCCCTGTCTGGAGCACTGAGCACTGGGCAGGTGATGGCTGCAATGGGAGAGCAGGTCTCAGAGGCAGGATAGATGAGGTTAAATCTAGGGCTGAACCCAAATCAAACAAAACCAAATCTACAGTGGTATGTCTTTGATTTACCTTTCTTACCCAGACAAGTCTCACTTCTTCAAAAACAGTAGAAATGTTTTCGGTACAGTTATTTTTCTGCCATATGAATGATTTCCTGGGAGGGGCAGCTGCTGCTTTGCCAGAGCCATGTTTATCCCCTGCAGTACCCTGGGTCACAGCCACCTGAACAAAGGAGGCTGCTGCTGTCCTACTCACCTCCCTCCCTGGAGGGCATTGAGCAGAGATCTGCCTCCACCCTCAGCACACTGGCAGGGATGGACACCCAGATGGTTTGGGGCTCTAGGGGATGGGATGACTGCGATGGCTATAGAAGTTGTATGCCAGCCTCTCCAGGCTGTGTCTGGGGTGTGCTTCACTGCATGCTAGGGCAGTGCCTGTTTTCAGGGGTGAGCAGCTCAGCTGCCTGCAGGACCACCACAGGTTAGTGCCAGGCAGACATCTAACACCACCAGCACCCAGTCTGGGTAGGACAAATCCCATTTCCTGCACCTTCTGCTTTCAGACTGACACCGAACACTTTCCTTGGTAGACTTTTCCTTTCATAACTATTTTAGAGGCAAGCCTGACTTCCCAAAGAATTGCTGGCAGCATCTATCGAGGTCACAAAACCCAGCACTGAAATACAACGCCCCCCCCCCCCAGCAAGCAGTCCAGGCTCTACTTTTGCTGTGTGGCAGGGGGACCCCGTCCAGACCCTGCCAGCATGCATCACAGCCTCCATGCTCCCATCACCTCAGACTCCTGTCAAGAGAAGGAACATGTGGATTTGAAGGTGAACATGCCACATGGGTGGGAACAATCAACCCAGCCCTTTTTGGAGGCAGCCAGCTCGGGGCCATGCAGCGGCTGCAGGCAGAGGCAGGACGGGCAGCCTCATCCCTCACAGTGCCTGCAACACCTTCACCCTCACCACAGCAGGAGCCTCTGCTCGTTTTTGGAGTAAACCCAACCGGCAACACTTGCTAATGCAGCTTTGTTATCGGCAAGAGCAACTGACTGACTCATCCGATTCTTTGCAAAAAATCATACATACAGCCAGCAGGAAAAAACAATGAGCTGGGAAACCAGCCTTGTAAAGCCTGGAGCAGGCAGGCTCAGTCCAGCTTGCCTGGGTGACTTCTACAAAATTGGGAGCCAGCTCCTGACCCTGCCACCACTGGGAACACTGGCCACAGGATGGCCACTTCACATCTCTGTGCCCGTTCCCATTAACTGCAGAAATCTTTGCTGGTCTCAGCTGCCTAAAGCAAGTCCCGGGTTGGACCACAGGCTCACCCAGCACAGGCATCATTAGCAGCACTAACTTCAAGGCAGGCTTTGGGGTTTTTTTAATAAATATATACAGAAATGCTGCCCACCCCCTCATCCCTCCTGCTGGGTCTCCCAATACAGAGGATCCCCAGTTGTGTCTCATGTCTGCTCCAGTCTTCAGCTTCTCCCATTCTTGTACAAGGCTGCGGACACACCGTGCAGCTGCACAGGGAAGGTGGACCACGTCTCTCATGCCCTCCAAAAAAGCCCAGCACCTCTCTGGGACACATGGCACCTGGCTGCCAACCCTTAAGCCACCAACAGGAAGACTTTCTCTGCCCCTACAGCATAACATACCACATCTTTCTCCCTTTTGTGGCTTCCTGCCCTGCATTGTCCCTCCCACGTTATATTTAACCTCATCCCACGCATGATCAAAGCAGCCCAGCCCTACCAGAAGACACCCTTCCCCCAGCCACAGGACAGCAGCTCTCATTTGCTCTGAGGACCCCTGAGAGGCTGAGCACCTTCTCAAGGTGGATCAGGATGGACATGGAACAATGGAAATGGTACCACCAGGGTGATGGAGGTGCCAAGACACTGTTATGTCCCTGCACTTAGTGCATGCAGGGTGCTGGTACCTGGGTGAGATTCAGGACAGCACTGGGACAGCTGGAGAGAGCAGGAGGCTTATGCACAGCTCACAGCCTCTCTGCCCATTGTGGCCTCACTGGGGAAGTGGTCCCCACATGCAGCACTAAGAGCTGCTTCTCAAAAGGGCAGGTGCACAGCAAGTGCAGCCCTTTGCTTACCTGAGCAGCATTGGGCACACAGGGATGCCCCCCACCCCCAAAGCATCAATATTGTATCTCTGAGATCCCCAGCCTCTAGCAGGCCCTACCTGTGCATGTGGGGGTGTCTGCAGACCACTGCTGGGAAGCCAGGCACCACAGCATGCCCGCCCCTCGCCACTCGAACCCCTCCTGGCACCTGAACACACAGGTGGAGTTGTAGCTGAAGTGTCCATAGGGATGGCTGCAGCTCATGTGCACTCCCCTGGGCTCGAGCTCAGCACACTGCACAACTGGGAGAGATGTGGCACCGCCACCCGCTTAGGAGCATAACAGACTTGCCATTTTGCTGCCAGGGCTCAGAGTTTCCAGCAGGGAGGGAGGGCTGGGGGTGGTTGGCTCACCATCCTCGCACTCAGGGCCATGGAAGCCGGGGTAGCACTCGCAGCGATAGCTCCCTATGGTCTCCACACACTCACCACGCTGGCTGCACGGGAAAGGCTGGCAGGAGGCTGCACACACAAAGGACAGTCAGGGTGGCCACTGGTCACCCTGCTGAGGTCTCCAGTCCACCCAGTCCCAGTCCAAGCCCCGGTCCCCAACTCACCCTGGTAGCACAGTGCCTTTTTCTTTCGGTTGCAGGGCTCATCGTTCCATTTGCCCGACTCCCGCTGCCGCTTGATGTAGATCTCCACACAGTCCTGGTTGGAGCGGCGGTTGTTGGGCTCACCAGCTGCCCAGTTCTCTGCCTCCTTCGTCAGTGCCTTCTTGGTGCCCACCCAGGTCCAGGTGCCACCCAGCTTGCGGATCCCAATCCAGTAGTAGCGCCCATGGAAGGGCAGGCTCTCATTGAGATACTCAATCTCCCGCTTGTTCTGGATTGCCACCAGGTCAGTGAAGAAGGTCTGGCAGTAGTTCCTGGCCTGTTCCCATGTGTAGTCCCCTTGGTCACTGTAGTGGTACGTCCAGGCACCCACCTCCATCCACATCACCATGCCTGTGAGAAAGGGTGAGGTCTGAGATCGACACAGAAAGGACTGGCACCAGTTTGGGGATGGGGTTCTTTGGGACATGATGGTGGGCTAGGGCTGGCATCAGAGCCGAGAAATGCCAGTGACCATCTGGGTGAGGGGATGAGATAAAGGGAAAACTGTGAGTGAGAATAGAGCTCTAAGAGTACATGGAAACCTGGGTGGATCAAGCATCACAGAAGGAGCTGAGGTGGGACAGAGGGACATGGCACAAGGATGAGGAATGTGGGGGAGATGGGGTGAAGGCTGAGACAGAGGACAACATGGGATGGGGCTGGCAGAGAGCAGGTTGCAGAAGAACCCCTGGAGATGATGCCAATCCCTCCTCCAGTGCAAGGAGGGAAAGCTCAGCCCCATAGCCTCACTCCCCTGCCCCCAAAAGCTTCCCAAAGGGGAAAACCCAACATTAAGATGGTTCCTTAAACAAAGTTCCTCCCTCAAGCACAGAAGCGTGCCATTTCGGTTTTCGTGTTTTACACTTCTACAGAGGAGTCATCTTGGAGCAAGGCAGAGCACCAAGCATTCCCTCACCCCAAAAAACATTTGGGTCCCAAGCCGCTCATTTAACCCAGAGATGGTCTGAAGAGTCTTTTGTAAAATTCAGTATTGCAAAACAACATCTTGCAAAAGTCAAGTTCACATCATGGTCATGCCCACCAGGCAGGGCAAAAAACAGAGATTAACTGGAACCCACACCCAGAATTGGAGGGCACTTTGCCACTTATTTACAGTATTTCACACCACAACTTGATGCAATCAAAGGGTTTTAGCCACAAAGAAGCTTCCTCCCTCCTCCCCAGAAGAGGTATCTCCACAACTGCAGAAAGTGATACAGGAATCATATCTCCATCTGTGTGAAAAGTGAGATGAGGATCAAAGTTTGCTCCAAACAACAGGCCTGGGGTACCCTGTGTCTCAGAAAAGCATGTCACACTTTGATCATGCAGACAAAAGTCTGGGTATTGCAGATTAGATGCAAATCTAGGGCTTCCCAAGTCTAATTAGGGCTCTATCTTGGTCAATAAAGCATTTTTCCAAGCAAAATGCCCATCATTTCTCTGATTTTCCTTGTGAAAGAGCAAACTGTTCAACAAAACTGAAGCTGAGGAAAATGTGGCCTCCAATAACAGTCCTCTTCTTCCCCCTTTGGGAGTTTGGTGCTGCAGGACAGAAGCTCAGGCACCTCCTCAGAGCCTGCCCCATTCTCAGCTCCCACCACCCACCTCCTGGCCCTCCCTACCTCCCCAGCGTGGCTCAGGGCAGATGCCCTGCTACCCTTATACACCGTACCCCCAAACTGTGAAGGGCCAAGGAAGCCCATCTGCTACACACCTACCCTCCCTTCACCCTCCTGCTTCTTTCCTCCAGCTCCACTAGTACCCCTCTCTCTCTCTCTGCAGCACAGCTCATCCCCCCTCCTTCCCTTCAGCCTTATGTTACCCCTCCCTGACCCACCTGGAGCTGAACCCCCAGGTGAGTGCTCTTTGCTTGTGTTTCCACCCCTTGGCTCCCCTGGCAAGCCCCCAGTGCCTTCCACCAGGGTGGTGCTCAACACCCACCACACCACTGCCTTTGTAATTTTTTTTCCCTTCAGAGCTAAATCTCAGCTTCATCCTGACACTTCTGTACTTGCCTCTGTCCCTTAGCTCAATCATGAAAGATTGTTTGGGAAATAACCCAGATGATGGAGGTTCTCTAGAGACAGAGCCCGCACCAGCAGGTTTTGCTCTGTGCAATGCCAACATGTGAAGGAAATACCCTACAGGTAGCAAAACCAGATTAGTTTCTACTCTGATTTCTTCTCCTGATGTCAGTTAGCAGCTTTAACTCTGTGTGGTGCTGCCCCAGCTGTGCTTCCAAGCCCCCCATTTGTGGGTCCTGGTTGCCCAGCTCTGCAACTTGAGCATGGGTGTAGGCAGAGGCTACAGAGCTGCTGCTGCCTTCCTGCAGCTCATGGTACAATGCACTGGCTACCATGCTGCATCTGGGGAACAAGACACCCTGTGGGGACCCTGTGCATTGCCTGGCCCTCCCCTGGGGAACACAGTCCTGTGACAGGTCTGGCTGGAGGTAGCTGGCCAGGGAAAACACAGCCCTTTCCCAGACCAGAAGGATCTTGTGGCTGATGAGCACCCACAATAACATTACCACCCTTCCCCAGTTTTTCAGACTTGCAGGCTCCTCAGCAGCAGGGTCACACTGGGCCGACTGAGCAGGCAGCGGGTGGCTTACCCCATGTGATGGCAGCAATGCCCAGGTAGCAGGTGCTCCAGGAGCCCAGAGCCCATGTCCTCCCAGCAGACCTCAATCCCACAGCAGTGCCCTGTGTGTCAGGGAGAGAGGCATGAGTGTGCACATCTCACAGGGGCTCACACAGCCTGCCACACACACACACTGCTGCCAGGTGGTCCTGGTAGCCACAAGAACATGTTGCTTGGGCCAGCTCACAAGCACGCACACGAAGTGGCACTGACCATGTATGGTCCTGCTGCAGAAAGGGTCCCTCCGGCAAGGCACTAGCAGAGGGGGCTGTGCCCACAGCACAGCTGGGCAGTGGAGGAGGCCATGTCAGCAGCAAAGTTCACTCCTGCAGAGCCCCTTAAGTTCAGGGCATGCCCTGTGCCCCCCACCCCTCCCCACTCACCCAGGACTAGGATCTACCTCCACAGCAGCAGTGCCCTGTGCACCTGGCACAGCCTTGCTATCCTGACAGGGTCTCTCTGGGGCAGCCTGGGTCGGTCCCGTAGGTCCTCAGCAGTGGCACCAGTTCCTGACAGTGCCTGCCTGCAGCCCTGCCCTCCCCTAACCCACTTTTCCAGGCAGAACCTGACTCATCCCCAAGGAAAAGAGCAGGACTTACCATGTTGTCGCTGTTGCCCAGCCACCGGCAGCACCATGCGCCTCTGGCCCTTGTCAGGCAGCGGTGCTCACACTTCCTCCGATCGCTCCCTGCCCTTGGCCTCTTCCCCTCCCACCCCAACCCCGCTTCCAGCCCGCATCCTGCCCCGCGCCCTCGCCTGCCCTGCTGCAGGGCTCTCCCATCTCCAGACGCCCTGCTCCCTGCCCGAGGCTGGAGGGGAACAGCGGGGTCAGCACTGGTAGGACTCAACTCAGCACCTGCCCCATGGCTCAGGAGCTGAGTGCATCCCCGCGCTGCTACGGGAGCCAACCCGCAATGAGCACCACAGGAGGGGCAGAAAGGTCCAGCCCATGGTGCCCTGTGCTCTGAGACCTCTCTGACCCACCATGTCCATGTCGCAGTGCCCAAACTGGCTGCTGGAGAATGGAGGAGAAACAAGGTGTGATGAGCTCCCTTGGGGGCTGAGTGGGGAGTGTGGCTTGCAGCCTCCCTGTTTCTCCACCGGACGCTCTCCTTGCTCTCAAGCTTTTTGCTCTGGCTGTGAATCTTCATATACTGCTTATAAAAAGTTACTTACACAATGTATTTTCCTGTCTTTGCCTGTAATTCTTTATGAGAAATGTCCAAGAACATGCCAGAGAAACTTCCCCTGAGTTGTTAATATCCTTTGTAAACCTCCACCGATGCTTCAGGAACATGCTTCATTGTGTCCACCTCCTGCTGGATCATTCTTTAATCATCATAAATCTTTCCTTACCCTGTGGTGCCTCTAAGTTTTCTGGCAGAAATTACTCTGCTCATTTCCAGCTAAAGCCAAAGAAAGAGCCATACAGGTCACATGCATTTTCCAGTTCCAGAGAAATAGATGCTGCTCCAGTGGGAATCATGCTAGACAAAAGGAGGAACCCATCCCACTACAACGACTTTATACTTGGCCAGTGTAAATGAAACTTGGTTCCTGTCTCTGGATATCTTCCATGAAAAATGTTTCATTGCAGTTGTCTACTTTTACAGAATTGCTAAGGATGAGCCTGCATGGCCAGTAATCCAGGAGCGCTCACTTCCTAGCAGCTCATGTGCAGAGGGTGCACAATTACAGCAAGGAAAGAGTCAGACGGGTGGGCAGGGAGGCTGAGGGAAGCTGCTGGGGCAGAAGAGTATCTTCAAATGCTTAGAGTCACCTGGGCAGGATGGGAACTGCTTCTCCCACTGGTGGGAGACCCACTGGAAGTCAGAGGTGTGCCTGTGGGTGCATGGTCCCAAGAGGGAGCAGGCTGTGCCCCTGCCAGTTTCACTTCTGCTGAAACCTGACACAGTAGGGCAGAGCTTTAGAGAAAAAAATATTCCCACCTTTATTTTTGTAACAACAAATAGTTTCTGGTATTGTTTTAAAAACAGAAGCAACGTGGCTGAGACCCAGAGACTGCCACTGCAGAGGGCAGAATGTGGCCAAGTTCAAATCTGTTTGTCGGTGCAGGTATTCTGTGCCTGGGGGTACCTGGGCTTGGAAAGGGGGTCCTGCGTGGCAGGATGGGTACTGAGTGCTGCTTTGCAGGTAGTGGAAAGAGGTACATGTGGTGGGAAGAAGACCCAAATCATCTCTGCAGCTCTGCTGGGAACTGTCTAATCACTAGAGCCCTTTCACATCTCAGGTGATTTTCAAGGCCGGCTCCCTGGGAAGGACTCAGGATGCTGCAGGGCACATGCTCCCTGCTGGGTTCCTGCTGCCCTGCTTACCCAGGAAGGGCCCGGCCCTGATTTACGGGCTGTGCAGAGCTAGAATTTCCCAGGCAACAGGATGGTGCACCCTGTACCCCTGGCTATCCCTCTGAGGGCACAGTGCTAGCTGGAAGCCAGGGTTTCAATCAGCAGGGGCCCCATGGAACGGATAAAAAGACACTTTCCTGTGTCACCTCCTCCCCATCCCACTGAGCCCTGCAGGGGTGTGGAACAGAAAAGTGCCTCCTTTGCTGTGCTCTGGTCCTGGGCCAGCTGTGGGCTGTATCTGTGGGGAAGAGACATGGATGCTCCATGCATGCCATCTTCAAACCACTGTTAAGGGTGCTGTGCAGCTGGAGGGGCCGGGCAACCCATCTGCAGGTTGTGACTGCAAGGCTTGGTGGGGGCATGTGGCTGAGCCACTGCAGCCATCGCTGCCCTCCCAGGCTGGTGCTCTGCCCCTTCGCAGTGTGCTCGGCTGTGCCACAGGCAGGGTGCTGTACACAGGGCAGGGTGTGATGCCCACATGAGTATCCTGATAGTGCCGGCAGCACCCAGGTGTGGGTGGGACCCATGGTAGCAGGGGCTGTACATCCTGTGTGGGGAGGTGGGTGCTGGCAGAGGTGGGCAGATGCTCTGGGGCTTAGCCTGTGCAGAGGCCCAGGGCCAAGACCAGGCTGTGCCCCACTCTGTCTTCCCAGGGAGTGCTCAGGACCCAGTGGAGTAAAGACCCTGGGGACAGGGGGTGCAAGAGACACCCTCATCACCAGCATGCAACAATCCCCCCACACAGAGGCACATTTGTGTTATTTTCAGCGGAGGCTCCTGCCCCAGGATGGCACAGCCTGTTCCCCTCTTTGTGCAATGTCCCCCAGCAAACCACAGAGGAACCGACTCACGCTGACACAGCCCGTCCGGCTCAGCTGCTGCTGGCGATACAGAGGGCACCTTCCTGGGGAGGGCCCTGCTCCCCTGCCACCGGCAAGAGCTCAGCAGCCCACTGGAGCAAGGAGGCACCCAGTGGCACCCCTGAGGAGTGCAGCATGGTGTCAGCCAGCACCCACACTCAGCTGGGATGCAGCCCTGCTCCTGTTGTCCCCCAATTTCACCCTGGGGACAAGGGCAGCTCTCCTCAGGTCCTGCAAAGGCTTTGGAGGCTCCTTCTGCTTTCTGAGCACCAGCAGGGGACAGGTTTCCCCCCACACCTGTCTCCAGGGGCTGTTTGACACAAAGGGTGTTCTTGAGTTGCCCAGTGCCTTTGGGCATGTCTTCAAGTGCAATGCCTGACCCACAGCCCAGGGCAGCCAGACCTTCCTCTAACAGTCCTGGAAGAAAGCAGTGCCCATTAGAACCTTTCTCACAATTTGGAAGTGTTTGGCCACAGGAAGTCACGTTATCTGAGTGCCACCCTGGCTTGGAGGAGGGTGAGATGGTTGCAAGGCTCAGCCAGGGCTGGAAGAACTGGGATGTTTCAAAGACAGACCAAGGGTCACAGCAGCCCACAGCCTCAACCTGCAGGGACCCCACAGCAGTGGGGCAGCCCCGGCTGCGGGGTGCAGGGGCAGTTTTGGGCAAATCACCTGTGCTAACCCCACAGGGTCTCTCTCAGAGATGTTTATTTGACCTCAGCTGTAGAACAGATTTCTGCTTCATGCCTTTCTCCCACCATGCTGGTGATGGACAGCTGGGCACAGCTGCCAGCTGGGTACCCCTGCCTGCACTGCCTGCCAGCTCCCTGGTGCCTGTGTACAGCACAGGTAAGGGTTCACCAAACAGGATATGAGGGCCAGAGATAACACTGAAGTTACCTCACTGCTTATGTCGTAGGGAGTAAACAAGGGGCTGTGCCCACTTGGGGAATTCCAAGCAGTGCCTATGCCCTGCCAGCGAGCCAGGGCACAGGGTGAGCAATGGGGTGCTGGGAAGCAGCTCCAGGGCTGTGCTGCATCCAGGGGCAGCCCCGCAGCCATTCAGGCAGCCCCTGCCCTGAGAGCAGAACCACCAAGCCTGCAGAGCCACTCCTGGGAACTGCAATTGCTCTGCCTGCGCCCTGCACCCCTGAAGGGCTGGGACGGGCCACTGACCTGCCTGGTCCTCCCTCGATGGCGCTCATCTTCCCAGCATGAAAGTAATACCTAGAGCCATCATGCTGGCTTGACACAGGGGCGGCAGCCTTGGGTGGTGGGGGTGTTGGCCGCAGACAGAGCATGCCACCAGCACTCAGGCCATCACTAGTGCTTTTGTCGAGTGTCTGGTTTAATGCAGAGATTTCAGTCTTCTGTCTCACAAAGCAAGTCCTGAGATAGATTCCTCTGTCATCTCCATCACCCTCTTCACACTATCACCTGCTCCCTTGCAGTCTGGCTCTTTGCAGCATGGGCCCTGTCCTCCCCTGCTCCCTGATCTGAGCAGGGTCACCGCAGCCTGCCCAGGGCCAGCGGATGAACATGCTCAGCACTAAGAGCCATGTCTCCAGCCAGGGCCAGCGCCTGCAGAGCAAACAATGTCCTCTCCTTCAGCCAGGAAATCCTGTGGCATTCCCTCTGGCAGGCACTGAGCCCATCTGTGTTTTTCCCAGAGACAGAAGCATCCCTGAGAGCCTCTTCACCTTTTGGCAGGGGAGGATTGAGCTTTCCTTTTCTCTTTCTCACCTCCCTGATTCAGCGCAACCAGCAGTTTGACACTTTCTATCCTGGGATCTTGGTTACCCTTCTTCTCCAAGGAGCTACTCTGTCCTGCAACTTGACCATCTATTTAAATTGCCAATTTATATTCTGCAGGTAGAGCAGGCACTGGCACAATGTATGTTTTAGGGTCTTTTTTATGTCTCAACCACTTTGCTTTTGTGGATCTACAAACTGCCCCATTCATGCTGCCCATGCTGTTGCAAACCACCGAGCTTTGCCCTCTGCAGTGCTCCCCAGGAGTGTGACTCTGGAGCAGCCTCATCTGAATCACTGCTTCTGTGGCCATCCAGCTCTCCATGCACCAGGTCAGCAATACCTGCTGAAGCCGCATCTCTCTAACAGTCTTGACTTTTGGGGCAAACCCTGCAAGAAAAAAACAAACTAAAATAACAAGGGGAAGGATGTTCCTAACCATACATTGTCACTTTGAAATTAATTCCTCCTCCCCTGACCAGTCACAGCTCTGCTTTAAGAGCAAGATGGCTACAAACACTGCTTTAACTGTGCTTTGGCCATGGGCAGCAGGGTACAAGCTCTTTCACAGCTGATAAGCAAAAACAAAAGGTTATTTCTGCCAGGAAACGGCAAAGCAACATAAGGAGTGCTTTCCCAGCTTCATTTTATTTTTATTTACCCTTGAAAGGAAAGGGACTGTTTTGCAGAGAGGCATTTTAGGTGGACTCACCAGCCCAAGAGGAAGCAAGGCAGGACCTTCTCCCTCCACCCATCCCTGCTGCTCTGTTGGGGACTTGGTTGGCCCAGCTCCACACCACAACCATACCTGGCTCCTCAGGGCCCCCAGCAGGGGCCAGCTCCTTGGGCTGCAAGGCTCCAACCATAGCCAACAACCCTTCTCTGCCACCTCTGGCACTGTCACAGTGTCATCACACGAAAGCTTCTTGGCACCCAGCCGGAGCTAGAAACCCGCTTGTGCTCTACAGCTGCTGATGTCCTTCGGCAGAGACGCGAAGCTGGAAGCGGAGTCCGTCCTGATGGACACCGGCACAGGCAGTGACCGGAGCTGTGCCGGCTGGGGCACCTGTCCCCTCTGCCATGGGGTTGCCATGAGGGTACCGTGGGGGTGCTGGGCGCTGCCGTGATGTGTCTGGTGGCCTGTGGGGCATTGCTCTCCACAATGAGCCGGAGGAGCCCTGCCCCAGGGAAGTCCATGATGACCACCCCCCAGCGCACGGGTTGCCCCCCCCGGCGTCGCAGGTGCTGGTAGCAGCGGGGATTCACAAAGCGGGCCACCTCCTCGGGGCAGGTGAAGAGCCCGTTACCAGAGCAAAAGGTGAGGTGCATGGTGGTAGGGTCTCCGGTGGCTGCTCTCTCCAGGTGTTGCCGTGCCCGGGCCCACTTACGTTTCAGTGAGAGCACATTCCAGGCATCGCTGATACTCAGCTGCTCATAGGGGATGCCCAGCACCTCCCGTGGCAGGGCCTCCAGCACCACAATCTTCCCCCGTACCTGGCCCAGTGTTGGTACCTCCTCCCGACACCACACACGGCCTTGTCCCTCCTCCAGCAAGCAGCGGTGCAGCCGGGCGGCAAAGCTGGGCCGTGGGATGATAGGCATCTCCTCCTTGATGCGCATGAGCACAGCTTCACCAGGGTGGGCACGGAGGAAGCGCAGGGTGCGGCGCAGGACCCCCCGCAGGCTGGCCCGCTGGAAGGTGCAGAGGTGGTAGACACGGAGCTCACCCCGCACCAGCTTGCAGCGCACATCCAGGAAGCGGACACCAGATGCCAATTGAGCCTCCAGGCCCCAGCTCTGGCACCGCAGGCGCTGGCTGCCGAACAGGCTGAGGGAGTCATGGGTGCCAGGGATGGAGAGGCGGGAGAGGGGCAGGGCATCAGGGAGCCCTGCCATCCAGTCAGGGCAGCAGGCTGCTGGCTGGGGAGTGCAGTCGAACGCCGCATTGCGCCGGCACCGCACCTCCATGCCACTGGGACACTGGAAGCCCCAGTGCCTGGCCAGCCCCACCAAGCCCTGCCCATGGAGGAGAAGCAGACCATAAGTAGCAGGAGTGCTGCATGGCCCCCACAAAACCCAATCCCACCCCCCCAGAGGGATCTCCTCCATCCCATGAAACCCTATGGCATACCTTGTGCCCCATAAATATTGCTACCAATACTCCACATTGTCGCACTGTACAGTTCCCCTCCCACTCTCAAGCACTCATCCCACTACCCCCAAACCCTAGTATGCCCCAGCCTCCCCCTCCTGCACCCACCTGGGTTTGCCTGTGGCCACAGGGTGCAGCCAGCTGGATGGGGCATGTATCTGTGGGTGCCAGTGGCACACTGGCAGGTGGAGTGGGATGCTGACCATTAACCCAGCGACAGTCATGATGCACACATCCTGCTTCGCACATGGCACGTGCACCAGGGATTCATCCTCAGCCCTTGGCCAAGGGGAGCACTTGGCAGACACGCCAGTCTGGAAAATTGCCTGGCTGGTCCTGAAAGCAGCCATTCTGCACCTCCCTCCTCAGGAATCAGGACAAACGGGATCAGGGTGCTGTGGGGCCTCTTGACGCTACCCGGGGAGCAACTGTACAGAAGTCCTAGGTGCCCATGTGCCCACTCCAGGGCCATGACCAGGGTTGATCTGGCCTCTTCCCCAGTGGTGATTGACATCTTCCCTGACAGAGGGGAGGAAGGCAGGAATCTGAAGCAGGGAATCTGTGCTTGCCAGGACATCCCAGCACCTCTGTCCCCTTGCTCCTCGGGCACTGGCAGCTGGAGTCCCCCCTGAGGCTGCTCCTGGAGGCCAGGGCTGCCGTCACCACTGGCGTGCCAGCCCCACGGCTGTGGCTGGGTCCAGAGCTGGTGCCGGGAGAGGTGACTCACCTCCTGCCCAGGGGACACGGCTACGGGGCACCCCGATCAGCAGCGCGCATTGAACCCAGTGGCTCTTGAGGAAGGGGCGCCTGGGCAGGTCACCGACCCCTCTGAGCATCCCTTCCGGGACACCGCCCCCGCCTGAGCAGGGAGGCCATAGAGATACTCCCAGGTAATTTTCTGCCCTGGCTTCTTCCACCGCAAGGACACCAGGCAGAGCAACAGGAGGGGGGACACCAACAGACGTCCTTGCCAGCGCGCCGGGAGCAACTGCGAGTGTGATGGGGTCCTCTGGGGCAGTCCCCTGCTCGGGGGGACAGAGACCCTTCAGGGGGAGACAGAGACCCTGCAGCATCCGCGGACCCAGCCCCTGAAAACGGTCTTGTCTTGTGCGGAACGGCAGCGGGCTGCGCTGCAGACAGCGCGCGCAGCCCCAGCACCGCCTGCACCATCCCGGTTCCGCTGGCAGCGAACCACGGGAGGGTGGAGCACCGTGCGACGGCCGCGCAGCCGCCCCCCGGCCGGGCCCGCCCCCGCCGATCGCTCCCCTCGGCATGGCGGCGGCGGGAGGCGGCGGCAGCGGCGGCCGGGCCTGTTTCGTTCTGGGAGCGTCGGGGGAAACGGGCCGGGCGCTGCTGCGGGAGCTGCTGGCCCGGCGGCTCTTCGCCAGGGTGACGCTGGTCGGGCGGCGCCGGCTGAGCCTGGGCGAGGAGGAGACGGGCACGGCCGTGGTGCGCGGGGCCGCGGTCCCTGGGCTGCGTCCGGGGGCGGCGGGCAGAGTGGGAGGGCAGGAAAGGCGCGCTGACCCTCGGCCTCCTCGCAGGAGCAGGCGGTGGTGGACTTCGAGCGACTGGGCGATCACGCTGCTGCCTTCCAGGGACACGACGTCGGTTTCTGCTGCCTGGGCACCACCAGGGCCAAGGCTGGTGCGGTGAGTGGGACGCCGGGGGCAGGGGTCCTGCCTGCACTCCCCACCGCCCTCACCTTCCTCTCCCCTGTACTTGCAGGACGGCTTTGTCCGTGTGGATCGGGACTACGTGGCACAGGCGGCAGAGCTGGCGCGGGCAGGGGGCTGCAAACACTTTGTCCTGCAATCCTCCCAGGGAGCAAACCAGCACAGCCGCTTCCTCTACCTCCGTGTGAAGGTGAGGGGGCAGCTGGGGAGGGCTTCTCTGGGGACACTCGGAAGGGAAGCTGGAGCTGAACTGTCAAGAAATGCGAATGGTTTCAAGGGTCCTCCTGGTGCTGGGAGAGGTGGCGGTGAGGGAGGGAAGGGGGCCATGCGACTGGCTTCATCCAAAGCAACACAGCACCCCCATGCAGCATCCATCTTCTTCTTCAGACCACTAGAAAGACCTTCTGGGGTCTCCAGCCAAACCCTGTCTCCCCAGCCTAGAATGCTCCCAGCTAGAATGGCTTAACAGCTAGGTGGGGAGGCTCAGGGCTGTGTCCAGGTGAGATGTGGCAAGCCCCCAGGCTCCCAAGGTGGGACCATACACACCACAAAGTTTTTTTTTTCCCCCATATGCTGTGTGCTGCAGCTCCCAACATCTGATGGACTCACAGCTGTGTGCCAGTGTCTTGCACCGGGATCCCCAGGCTGCACACTGTGTCCGGGTGCCATCTCAGGAGCATCCAGTTGCAGTTAGCGTGATGGTTGCAAGGGTGCGCTGCTGACTAATGGCCAGTGTGTCCACCGTGGACACTCACCTCATGCTGTCTTTTCCTGGAGAGCTGCTCACTGCCGAGATGGTGCCAGACGTGTACCAGTATCGCATTGATATTCGTGCCATCCTGCCTACAGCCCAGCAACTCCTGCCTGCCAGTCCTCGGGGTGGCAGGGATGGTGCTTGCAGTCATCCTTGTCTCCTTTCATCCTGCCTGACTGCTCTGACAGGGAGAAGTGGAGAACCTGGTCCAGGCTGTTGGCTTTGATCGTTGTACCATTCTCCGGCCAGCGTGAGTAACAGTGGAGGAGGGAGGGCACACGACTCGAGTGAATGGTTGCCAGGGCAGTGGGCTGGGAGATGGAGAAAGAGGGAAAGGGTGTGGAAAAGGAAGAGGTGGGGAGGGAAATGAAGAAAGCCACCAGCTACAAGTGCATCTCGTGGATGAGTGCATCGCTTCCCAAGCACAGCAGTTTCTCACAGCCTGTCCCAATGCTAACGTCACATGCCATGCCAGCAGAAGAGGCTTGGGTTGAAAGCAGAGGCTGGGAGATACAGGTCATAGCTTAACTGTGCACAGACCTTGACCCTGTGCAGGGGGGATGCTCACCTGTATCTTTTCAGCTGTACGATGCTTTTGCTGCCTGGGAGAGCTGCCATCCTGGGTTTGGCAGCACTGTGGGGAAAAGGGTTTACTGTCTCAGCTCAGTCACATTTTGGGACCCTCTCAAAGCCCCATGGCCCCCACATGGGTTTAGCAAGCTGGGCTGGGCCCCCTGCACAGCTAGGGAACCCTGTCTCTAGCTTTCTCCTGTGGGATGCTTTCAGCCTGATGCACCTCATCTCCTTGCTCTGTAGGGTCCTGCTGTGCAAACGCCAGGAGTCCCGGCCCACAGAGTGGATGGCTCAGCAGTTTCTGGGTGTTGTGGCTCGGGTCTTCCCCACTGCTTACTCAGTGCCTGTAGAAACAGTGGCCAGGGCCATGGTGGCCAGTGTGCTGCAGCCAGGTGAGGGGGAGGTAGAGGTTCTTGAGAATGAGGCCATCCACAAGCTGGGAAAGGCAGTGCCACAGCAGGGCACTTAAAAAAAGGGATGGGCAGGAGAGAACTTGTTTCGCTGTTCAGATGCTTTTCTGGGCCAAGGCTGAACACTCACGTGGCAGAGGAGTGGGGTGCTTGTATGGCTAATGTGGAGATAGAGGTGCACTTCCTTGCATGGCAGCTGATTATGTCAGGTGATCAAAAATGCAGGTGCTGGCTGGTGG
Source organism: Megaceryle torquata (assembly GCA_024611175.1). Classification (NCBI taxonomy): domain Eukaryota; kingdom Metazoa; phylum Chordata; class Aves; order Coraciiformes; family Cerylidae; genus Megaceryle; species Megaceryle torquata. Next base: position 25,716 of record JANIJG010011605.1, on the reverse strand, counting down.
TTGAGGAGAAACAATGTGCTCTGCTGCCTGGATCCAGCACAAAAATCTGGGTAAAAATGGTGTAATCCAGGCAAATTCTTGAATTCAGGCCTTAAATAAAATCCTGTGACTGGTCTGTTTCTGCAGCATTGCGTTGGAATTTGTTTGTGCCCTGCACATTGCCAGCACACTTGACTGTGAACAACACTATCACATTGGTGACACTTCAGGGAACACACACGAGCAAGTGGCCACACTGTAGGTGGATGGAGGAAAGCAGAGTCAGCGCACAGCTGCCTGTGCCGAGGCTGCAGCTCGCAGAGAGCATGGTAGCACCAGTGCCACTTGGATGGCAGAGATGGAAGCTCGGCAGCAGTGGCTCATGTGCCTGGGGTACTGGCTCTGCCCACAGTAGGTCTCTGCAAACTCACAGTATGCATCTTGTCCTCACTGATCTGTACTGGGTGCAAAGGGGCTGCTACAAGGATGCTGCTGTTCAGATTCAGGCTGTCACTTTAGGACCTGTATAAACAGGTCCTACATAAACACCTGCATAACCTGCATAAACACCATGCAAATGGAAGGAGAGCAGGTCCCTGCTGCGGGCACAGAGCAGGCGTGAGGAGCAGCACCATGTCCCAGCTGTGGCCCCAGCTGTTCTCAGGCCTTGTGCTTGGGGTCGAGGAACTTGGCAGTTCCGCAGATGGGACAGAGGACTTACGTGACTCCCGATTTCCCAGCTGGCCAGAGTCCCAGTGCTCTGGGTAATGCTGCTTTCCAGGGTTTTCTCCTCTTTGACCCCATCTATGCCTCCTGTGTCAGTGACTTGGGTGTAGCAAGCAGAGGGAGCTGGGATCCCCTGTGTCTTCCTTCCACACAAGCAGTTTAATCATTGGGCTGGACCTCCGAAGCTTGGTGGAGGCAGTGGGATGGTGTAACCCCACACTGCATCTTACCTGACTGACTCCTGAACCATGCACAGGGCTTATGTCAAGGGTAATAAATGAGGGGCCACAGAGCTGTAATTACTGATCAGATTGTCATGGTGAGTGCAAAAGCAGTAACTAACATCAAAAGGGAAATAAGAGGTAGGCTGGCCTTAAAAAACATGATGTGCTTATACAGAGGAATGGAAATGAACACCTGAAGTGGCAAGACCTTAAAAGAAATTAAAATTGCATACAGATGAGAGTGTAAAAAGAATACAAGCTCTAAAGTTACAGGTGAAAGGCAGGCTCTGGAAGATCTGAGGAATAAGACATAAAAATTAATCATGACTATATGAGAAGCAGAAAGCTCTCCAGAGAGCCCTGGGGACAGGACGTGATCAGGCTGTAAGAAGGAAAGAGCTATCACGGAAACGCTTGGTGAATTACTTGCATTGACCTTTGCTGTGAAGGAGCTCACACTAGGTTCAGTCCTTAGGGGACACACATTTGCCTGACTGTCCTGAGGCACAGGGAAAACAAAAAATAAATATATTTTATTTCCTATTTTTAGAACACATGGTTAAAAATCTGCCAGAAGGAGCACTCAGATGAAGTGCCAAATAGTTGCCTGGGTAAAAATTACAATGATCCCTCTACCAGAAAGCCAATGTTGTTAAATATAATGCTAATTTTTAAAAAGTTCCAGTGGGAACCAGGAAACTGCAAAGCAGCGAGGCTACCTTCTATAAAAGGCAAATTAGAAAGGAAAATAAAATCTTGAAATAACAGAGCCCAGGATAAATCTGGTGTAATGGGAGATTCCACATGGCTTTTGAGGGGGCAGTTGCAAGGCACAAACCTAGAGTGCCCTTGGAGGAAACCAGCTATTGTGTACACAAGAAAATCTGGTCTTCAGAGTGCATTTGGATCCCCAAAAAGCTCTCCCAGGAGGGCTCTTAAAGAAATTAAGCTCTCGTGGGAAGAAAAGGAAGGTTTGAGTAGTTTCTTATTGGAAGTATTTTCTTAGCACTCAAAGCCTTGAAATGCACAAACCAAACACTGGACAAAGGTCTGCGGGAAATACACTCTATTTCTGTGGAACCCTTGTTTCTGCTCAGTGGTACATGGCTTCTTCAGTGTTTCAGATAGTCCCTGATAAAACGTACAACTGCAATCCCAGCATACAGTATAGCTTACTTATCACCCTCTCACATGGGTTTCATTGCTTATTCCCAAACTTGCTCTGTGCATTCATTAAACCCCCACCCTGGGGCCACAGAAGAGACTGTAGCACATGGATCACTGAACTACAGCAGAGCCACAGGACCAGAGAATTCGTCCACCAAGGCTGAAAGAGGTAAAGTAGGTAAAAGTTGTTAAGAGGACAGAACTGATTCCGCCATGGGGTCTCACAGGGCAAGGGTCTGGGCTCCTCCAAGCAGGAGGTCTCCAGAGCTGAAGCCATGCCCCTGGTGTGCTTGGAGCAGCCATCTGCTTGCCAGGGCACATGGCCCCAGCTGCAGCTGGAAGGAGAGCATGTAAGGGTGCTCAGTGTCTGCTGAGTAGCATTCACACAAACCACCTGATCCCACAGATCTGAGCTTCCCCAGGATTTCCAACGCTGACTTTATTACTGAAGATTAATGAGAAAAAGAATAGCTGTGCTCCCAATGGCTCAGCAGCTGAGTGCAAGGCTGCAGGGGTTTCCCATGTGGTCCCATGGCCCCACTGCCCTTCCCAGCCCTGGAGCAGTGAGAACCACTGGCACCTCTCACCCATCCCTCACTGCCACCCACTTCTCTCCATGCCAGGAGATGTTCAGCCAGCTAGCAACAGCACTTAAGCTGGCAGGCACTGACCTGGCACTTGGGATAAACTGGTGACATCCCTGCTAGTGAACCAACGGTCCTAACACACTCTGGCCCTGAGGGCAGCTGGCACAGCCAAGAGACTTGCTAAGCCTGCAAGAAATTTGTGGGGGGGTTGGATCTGCACCCCAGCTGCTCACAGATGGGCTCTGGTCTATCCCCAAACAGGGGGACAACTCCATGCTACTAACAGAATATTCCCCCCCCCCCCGCCCCGAGTCCTCTGTGAAAAGGGCATAATGATAGCAGCCTGTGAAGAAGTAAAGTACCTCCATCCTCTGCAGACACCACTGTTTTCTTCCCCCCTCTGCCAGATCCAAGGAGGGCTGCTGAGCACATCAGTTCCAGGCAGCACAAAGCAGCAGCCCACCCCCCGACGTGGCACCCCTGCTTGGGTGCATCTGGTGGTCTCTAATCAGCCCAAACCCAGGTAAGCCTAATTCAAGCATCTCATCTGCTGAAATTTTAACCTTTAATTTTTTCCTTCAATTTCCATTACAAACCACTAAAACACTAACCCAGGCTCTCCAAGGAGACAGTTTCTAGCAGCCTTCCAGCTTTCAGTTACTGCACTCACATGCTGAAACCCAGATGATAGCTCTGATGCATAATCCCAGAACAGCAGGAGACAGGATTGCAACACGAGTCCAAAGTCCATCCAGGAGCTAGGTAGAACCTCTGACACGGTGCAGAGAGGAAAAGAGAGCCCAGGGCTGAGTTTAAATGTAGCCCTGGTTGAGGGGGGCAGCTGGGTCTGGTCAGTGAAATTAAGGCCATTAGTGCTCCTGGGGTGGGGATGGCCAGACTGGGAGCAAGGTTTCCTAGTCCTCAGCTGTGGCCCAGCATTAAACAAGGCACTTGAATACACATTTCCCTAGCTGCCAAGGCTGGGGACAAGCACGTGGTAGGTTTTCAGGGTGAACCTTGAGCCCACACCTGAGGAGGATGCCCTGGCTGGGGTGGAGTGGGAGGTGGAGGCAGAGCAGAGCCACACACCCTCTGTGCCTGTGCTCTCAGAGCAGGTGCAATGGTACTGGCACCAGTGTGGGGTGGGTGTGAGCAAGTTCTGCTACACAAACTGTGTGAGAGTTGGTGCTGAGGACCCCATGCCCACCTTGCCTGTTTGAGGCCTTTTCCCTTGTGCTCACTCTAATCCAGCCCTGCAGACCTGACCCTGCTGAGGACTGGTTGTTACATCCCAGATGGAAAGTGGGGTGTAAATGCCTAGGATGGCCATGGTTAACCCCTCCACTCTAAGCATTGCTATGCCATGTTTGGAATGATTCCATTGCAGCTGCTGGCTGCAGCTCATCCTCCCTCTGAGCAGCTACAGGGAGACAGCAAGTAGGACCTCTTGGATCCAGGCTGGTCCCAGTTTTTGCTATGATTTGCCTCTCAGCAGGTGGCCTCCCTCACTGAGGTTGCATTTAGACTGTGCCTGGGTGCCTGTCTGAGGCCGGGAGGAGCCCATGTCGCAAATGTCACAACCATAAGAATGTAGTGGTTCTGAGATTGCAAGTTTCAGTAGAGCAATCAAAGAGATCTAACCCGAGCAAACAAACACCAGGGAGCGGTGCAGCACCCAAGCTTTAGGTGAGTGAGGGGCTGTGACCCAGGGGAGCAGAACCACACAGGGAGAGGCGAGGACCAGTCCTTGCTCAAGCCCCACATCTCACGTTGCAGGCAGCTCCAGGCTCTGGCATGTGTTTTTCTGCTCCAAAGGGGGATGGATAAAGGGCCCAAATTGTCCACTTAAAATTCTGGATGGGAATCCTTTTTGGCCTCAAAGAGTTGCTGTCAGATAAAACCAGAACATTTGCTATGATTAGATTATTTTTTTTTTTTTACATTTACATTAAAATGAATTTGTTCTGGAACAGAAGTCACTGTTACCCACCAGCTGATAAGTACTGTTGAAGCTGTGGATGTTTTGATGTTCACCACAGCCTTTAAATCAACAGCAAGACTTCCCCTAAGCACTTTTATATTTATGAAAGTGACACTTTTCATTGGAAAAAGCCCTCGCTTGAATGAAGCATTTCTACTTGGCTCTTCTAAATACTGACCTAGAGCCTGATATGTCATTAAGAAGAAACCTGTAGGCTTTCTGAAGTCCCCCAGACAGAAGCTTGATCCTTCCAATTTGATTACCTGATCTCACCCTAGAAAAAATACATTTTTCCGCCCATGTGAGCTTAGAGAGTAGAAAACAAAATCCAGAAGCTGCTGGGGCTGGGGCCAGCTGCAGCAGGACAGACGGCATTGGTTACAGGGCTGGCGGGGGTCCAGCTCCTGATGCTATATAGGAGCGAGCGGGGGGAGTTGGGCGGCAGACGGAGCTGCTGCCGCCTGCTTTAGCCATTGCTCACACTCTTCTCACGGCCGAGGAAAACCACAGCCTGCCAAGATGTGCAAAGGATTAGCAGCGCTGCCCCACACGTGCCTGGAGAGGTGAGAACGGCCAGCCCACACGGGGATGCCCTGTCACCCTGCAGGGCTCTGCTGGGGACCAGAAGGGGTCTTCCTACAGCACACCACCATGATGGGCATCTCTTGTGGGGACTGAGATGGCCCAGCTCTGAACTGGGAGGGAAGGGAGGTTTGCTGACAGGGGGCTCAGCAGGATGTTGTGAGTGACCATGACACTGGGAGGAGAGAGCACTGATCCAGTCCCAAATTCTCCTCTCTGGTTTGGGAGCCTCTCTGCTGGGTGGGTCTGGGCTGCCCCAAACAAACCCCTCAGTCTCATCTGCTCTCCTGTGCAGGCCCTGAGCCAGGAGCATGTTGTCCTCAGACCTTAAAGTCTGCAAAACATGATGGGGAGGAAAAGAGCAGGAAGGTGGTTGCCTTTCTGAGACAAAACCAGCTCTGGCTCTATAGCGCCTCAAAATTTTCTTTAACTGCTTGTGCTTCTTTGCATGTGGATTAGCCAGCCCTTGCCACTCTCATCATGCTCAGCTCTGTGCAGAGTGTCTGCTCTGTCCTGCTTGTGGCACCCATCCTCACCCCCCTTGCCCCAGTGCTCACCTCAAAACCTTCCTGAGGTTGTGCTGTGCTTCCCAGGATGCTCTCACCCGTTGGGAACCCAGGCAGGCTCCAGACCCCAGTCATTTCCATGCTGATCAAAATGTGCAGAGCTTTGGAGGGAGTCTGGTGAGCAGCAGAAGTGGAAAGGGGGCTCAAGCACAAGACTGGGGCCTCTCCACAGCAGCGGTGTGCTCAATCCTTCACCTAAGGAAGAAGCTTGGTAAAAAATTTTACATGTGAATTACCTAGTGAGGATTTTCTTGCAGCTACAAATGCCTTAGTACTGCTTTTCAGATGACAGTGAGGGTGGCATTCTCTGTCCTGGCGGGAGCTTGGGAGAAGTTCCCCTTCATCAGCTGAAGCTGATGCTGCTTGCCCAGAAGCAAGGCAAATTCCCATTATCAGCATGAACAGGAGTATGGGCCTGTGGCAATTTCTTTCTTTAAAGCATGCCCTGCAGCCAACCTCATGGCCATATGCTTACCTTGCCTGGTCTCCTTCAGCCTCCTCTGCTGTGGACTGCACTCTTCCAGATGTGGCTGATCCACACAATTCTGCTCTGTTGTCATCTGCATTGTCACTCTTCCACGACTTTGTAATACTCTATTAGTTTTAGTCACTGCTGCTACATTGATGCTTTCACTGATCTCTGTTACATCGTTAAATCCTCACTCCTGAAAAGCCACTTTGCTTACAGCCCACCATTTTATACACAGTTAAGACTGGGTTTGTCCTGTGTGCATCATTTTCTATTGCTCTGTGAGGAATTTCAACAGCTGCTTCATTGCCAATCTCACAAGACCCTCAAGCAGCTCCTCACAACTAGTCCCCAGATATCTGGATAGCACAGTATCTTCTGCTTGGCCCTTCTCCCCACACACGTAATATTAACAGTATGACCCCAGCCCATGTTCCCCTAGGACTATCCATGACAAGGAAAATGCATCATGTCTCCTACATGTTACGTGCTACATTTCCCACATCATCATCCATGTGATGACCTTCCCCCCTACAGCTGCCTGGGGTCTGGAGAGCCCATCCAAGGTCTGCTATAGACCCAAGGGGCTGGTACCCCCCAACTCTTCCCAAGGCACGTGCTCACTGACCTCTTCAGAGAGGGCTGATAAGTTTGAAGGAATCTCTTCCTACTGCCAGAGCTGCTTTGACTTCTCTCCAATAGACCATATTTGTCCATGTGTCCACTACAGCTGTCTGATCCAGCTGCTGCTGACATGCCCGTACAGTATCACACTATCACAGCTTTATGGCTCCTCCAACCCTCTCTGAAGCCTTTCTCTCCTCAAGGGGCATTCCCTCCAGCACCTCCCTGCCCTTAGGCACAGCAGCAGCTTTAGCTTTCAACTATAGCTTTAACTTCTTTGGGCTTTTTTTTTTGTTTTGTTTTTAAATCTGGAGTCTCTCCTGGCCCTCCCCAGCAGCCTTCTTGCTCTTCATGTGTTTGACAGAGCCCTATTTTTTTTGTAATGCTTCTTGGAAGCTGTTTCTCAGACTTTTTCTTGGCTTGCTCCCATATGTTGTCACACTGAACCTTCCACAGTTTACGATCCTCTTGCTTCTTCCTCACTCGGATATGGCTAGGGGGTTTTTAAAGGATGCCTTTTTGTTTATAAATGCCTTTTTTATCCTGCTGTTCAGCCTTTTCTGAAACCTTGCTTGAAAGCTCGTAACACATCTGCTGGAGGATGCCAGCATGATGTCTTTAAATAGCCCTTCCCTCTCGGCAGTTATGAGCACTAAGCTCTCCGGCTGTCCTTTCTTACTTCCTTTCAACAAACTTCCTCATCTCTGCTGTCTCCTTGTATTTCATGAAGGTCCCACAGCCAAGGACTTGCTCAGCAGAGCCGGTTCTTGCTGATGTCCCCACACCAGGAACTGCGGGACTTCAGCAGGGTAGGCAGCCACTGACAGTCCATCAACAGCACCATGGGATGGAACCAGCCAGCAGCAAGCAGTGGGGCTGCAATATAGGTCCAACACCAATCCAGGAGATCAGGGTGAGGAGAAGCCCACCCACAGCACAGCCCCAAGTGAAGGTGGCATCAGGACTGAGCTTAAATGGAGTCTGTCCTCCCCAATCCCCCCCATGGGCAGGGTGTGGGGCTCAGCTGGGGCTGCTCAGGGCCATTAAGACCCATTAGTGACCCTTGTGTCTGACAGATATTGTCTCTAAGTCACTGGAAGGGTGGGAATTGGAGAGTAAGATTTTGAACCAGACCTGAGTGGATCCAGGACAGTGTTGGCTGCTGCATGAAGTTGCTGTCAATTGCATCCAAACTGTGTGTGTGTGCTGGCCTTGTCTGCACCAGGGTATGGGAGGTCACTTGGTCCTGCTCAGACAGCACCAGAGTCCTGGTCCTGTATTCCCACCTCCTTAGTCCATCGTGTGTTAGATTTGGCTCTCGGTGCCCCAGCATAGCCTGTGTTTTCCATCTGCTGGCTCAGGACCCCTGGCATACATGGTCCTTGCTTCACAGGTGGGTGAGCACCTTCCTCCTTGGTCTTCACCCCTGCTTCTGCCAGACAAACCCCCCACGATTGGGCACATAGTCTGATCACTTGGACAGGACTGCCCCTGGTGCACAGGACCTGGTACTGCCACCGGGTTGGCTATGGGTGGAGAGCAGAAGGGCCAGGTGGCAGCTGGCATTTCTGCTCAGCTCTTTGAGAGATGCTCCCTGAGTCCATACATCCCCTTCTCTGCTGGGAGCTGTGGCCACCAGCACAGACATCTGGGAAAGCAGAGCCAAGAGGTAGGCTGTCCTCTGCTGCTTTGGTGCTAATGGAACTGCAGCTCCTGCTGCCTTCTCCTGCTCCTCCTCACTGCAGGCTCTGGGCATCAGAAGCCAGCTCCATCTCTGTTTATCCACATTTTATTTATTTATTAGAGGGAGCAGTGCACGGTAGCATCCCTGTCCCAGAGACACCTCAGTGAAGGAAGCGTGGGGACCTCATCACCCTTTGCCTGAGGTCCTGGTCTTTCCAGGCATGATTCAAGTTTTCTTGGAAGCACGAGCAACGGAAGCTGTCCCTGTGGCTGCTGACATTTTCCATAAAAACAGTTGGGTTTCTGGGTGTGCTCTGCCCTGTGCTCCACACCCTCTGCAGGCAGTCCATGCAGACCCAGGCTGGGCTGCTCACTCTGGCTGGCCCTGCTGCCCACTCCTGTGCAGGGGTGGCTGTAAGAGGTGGGTTTCTGCAGCAAAAGCTGGGGGCAGCCAGCAGAGGAGCAGAGCCTGTTCTGGGTCTCAGTCACCCGCAGGGGCTGGCGGGTGGAAAAGTAAAACAGAAGGAGTTTTACAAGGAGGGAAAAAATTAAAGGAATGGAAATGAAATAGCAGACATAGCAAAGGAGCGATCATCCACTGAGGGCTTGTGAAAATAAACAGCAGAAAGGAGAAACACAACGAGTCCTGAATCTGCGGAGCTGCAGCACGGCTTCAACAGCCATGCCATGGCAAAGGCACTGAGCCCAGCCAGCCCGTGGGGAAGCACTGTGAACCCTTGCTCCCATTCACCCTCTGTGCCAGCAAGATGACCACCAAATCATAGAATTATAGAATGGTAGAAGTTGGAGCTCATCAAGTTCAAATATTGCCGTACCAAGGAAATGTCCTGGAGGTCTATTTTCATTACTTTATTTCTTCAGTCTTAGGCAGCACACCTGAGTTTTCTCTGCAAAAGCTCCACTTTCTCTTGCTGTCACCACCAAGCTGCAGCAGAGGGGAGTTTTCATAGTAGATTTAGATGATCAGGACCACCTTGCAAATTGTATTTTGCAAAAGGGAACATGTTGGGAGACAGCTGGACCTGCTGTCAAGCCTCAAAACCCCTCTTGTCTCTGCATCCTCCAAACAGAGGTCTGGAGCATGGCCTTGGGGCAGTGGTGACTGGTGCTCAACCTTTGGCAGTCAGGGTGCTTCAGCTCCTGAAACCCTTCTTCCCCCTCTGTCCAGGGAAAGCAGCACCCAGGAGGCACCTGTTTTCAGGACCCTTCCCACTGCAGACGTGGGCTTAAATATTGCTTATATATACACTATATATAGGTATGTATATTAAGGGCACCCTGCTCCGAAAGCTGTCAGTGATGTGGGGCTGGAAGGCACAGTGTGGGACGGGGCTTGGTGTGGGGCAGGCAGTGCCGTGCAGCCCAGCACAGCACCCTGCACAGCCTCCTCTCCTCACCAGCATTTGCTCCGGGCTCATCACTATAGAAACTGAGTGCTGCACACATGTCCCCTAATTCATCCTCAGAGCAGCCGCCAGCTCTGCTGATACAATTATCCCAGCCACAGATGGGGACAAAACAAAGAGATCAAGATCAAGAGCTGCTGCTAATTCTGAGTGCCCAGTTTGAAATGCTTCAGCCAGCCCCCTTTACAGCATTAAGGTCCATTTGCTCATGTCTAGCTAATTACACAGCTTTGCACCTCACCAGCGGCTATGCTGGGGTCTGTGCAGGTGCAGGGCAAGGACCATCCCCACTGTCTTGTCCTTCCACCTGACTTGCCTCTGCTCATCCCCTCCTGCAGGGCCAAGGAGATTAAGACCAAGCTGGGCACTCTGCTTCAGAAGCCTGACTCGGCCATTGACTTCATCATCCCCTACCCAGAGAAGCCGGAGAAGCCACCCAAGGTCCTGAAGTGAGTACTGCACTGGGGCTGGCTGTGCTGGCACCCGTGGCTGACTGGAGGGGTGAGTGCGAGGCCTTTTGGGATGCAGAGGAGCTGAAGCCCCTGCTGCAGGTGGTCACAGCAGGTTTTACATGGCAGGCAGCTTATGGTACCCTCCTCGTGACCTGCTGGCTAGGTGAAGGCTTGGAGAGTTATATCAGGGCAACATGAGACATGTCAGTCAGTACAGTTTTATGGAAACCAGATTTCTCATGGAAACTCAATTTACTTTTGATGAGATTTCACATTATTTGATAAAAGTTTTGCCAGAGGCATATGGCACTTGGACTTCTCTGAGTCACCTGCCTCAGCCCAGAGGTGCTAGCCTTGCCAGTCTGCTGGCTTCAGGACTGCAGTGTGTCCCCAAGCTGGGTGCACAGCCCATGGTGCAATGCCTGGCTCTGGGCAGCTCCATGATGATGGCACCTTCTCATCTTGTTGCCTTTGTCCTGAGCCTCTGCTGTCCACCACTGGCCTGGTTTAATGACAAAGCAAAGCAAAGGAAAAGATAAAGAAGCTGATGGATTGTGCTGCAGGATTAACTTTTGAAAGGAGGCAAACTAAACCTTGAAAAGAAATGTTAACTTAAATCTAAAAGCTGGATGGCTTCCTAGATGTAGGGTGATGGCCTCACTTAAGTACCTCCAGCCCAGGCTGCTGCCCTGGCTGCTTTTCTGCCACCCTGTAGCCCTGCTGCCATCAGATGTGTGTGACTGCCCTGGAGACATGTGCCTCTCCCCCGGGGAGTTGCTCCCTGCTCTTGATCTGCACCCAAACACACAGTGCTGGAGGACCCAGGTCTGACAGCACGCAGGCTACCTAACTTCCTGGAGGTAGGAGAAGTTGACTGGCTCAGTCAGCCTTGCTGGTGGCACTGGGAACAAGGGCTTTTCTTGAAGGGCTCCAGTGCCCTTGTCATGATGAAAACCATGAGAGGCACATGCCCACTCTTCACAAGGCCAGGTTTCTGTTTGAACTTTAAAATCACAGCTTTTTGTTTTATACCCTCTCCCCACATTCCCCTTCAGCCCAGGCAATGTTACTCTAAACCCTCCACCAAGGGCTGGCTAAAAAACCCAATGAAACCAAAACATACCCCAGAAACAACCCCACTGTGCAGACAAATGCCCTACTCACCCTGATGGATGCCTCTGTGAAGGAAACACGTTTGTTCCCATTAGCTGTCGCTGCAGAAAGCCGAAGAACATCTTCACTCCCCGCTGGCTGGAGGAGTTGTTTTCTCCTTCACTGCAGCCTTGGTATCACTCATCCGTCATCATCTCGCTCATGGTTAATATCATCCCTGGGTCATTCAGATAATGGAAAAGTGAGTTTGGTAGTTTCCAGGAAATCTGGATTGTATTGAGTTGCTGCAGTGATGTTCCCCCTCACCAGGCTGGGGAGACATTTGGCAGGAAATCAGGGGCAAGGGGAGCTTTTGCTCCTTGATAGTAAGTGCTAATGAAATTGGAGGTCCAGAACATGAAAGATCAGAGCCCCCATCGTGGTCTTTAGTGCTGGGTTCTGGTGGTTTGTTGAGCAGGTCTCGCACTTCTGCCGTTCTCCTCTGTGCGCTGGCACCACTGGGTGGGGTGGCTGGAGGGGAGCCCCTTCCCCTTTCCCAGGCCCATCAGTGAAACAGGTTGTCCTGTCCAGTGTTCCCTCCCTGGCCCCTGGGATGCTCTGCTTACCCAGAGGGTTTTGGCCCTGACAGGTGGCCACTGCATCAGCAAAACAAGCCTGAGAGCAGCGGTTCCCGCGGGGGAGAGGCGATGGTCTGAGGCAAGCCCAGTGCTTGGTGACAACGTGGGGGGGCTTCTCTTTCCCCTCCAGCACCAGATATCAGCCCCAGTGGGCAACAGGTGGGAGCCCTGTTCCCTAGGGCAGCTTGGTCAAACTCCTTGGGGCTTAAAAAAACCCCAACAAACTACAAAACCGGAAACAAAAAACCCGCACGAAGCTCTTCAGTCACACAGCAAGCATTGCATTAAAAAAATCCCAAACCACAAAACAACAACAAAAAACCCCAAAACAAACAAAAAGAAAAAAAAAAAGGAGGAAAACCAAACCAAACCAAAACAAACAACAACAAAAAAAAGGAAGAAAAACCATGTACATGAAAACCACTGAAGTTTTTCTCTGGGGAGGGGGGGAGACAAGGCCTGTGTCCTGCCCCCTGCAGGGCGTGGGAATGGAGCAGGGGGGCTGTGGGAGTGGAGGGGCACTGACCCCAGCCCCGGCAGCCCAGTGCTGGAGTGATCCTGCCCCCTCGGCTCCCCCAGCTGAGAGCATCCTTCCCCATCCCAGCGGGAAAACTTTAGGATGCTTCCCAGCTGTCTGCAGGGCCCCGCTCTGCTCTCCTGTGCAGGGGCGCTGGGACAGTGGGGGATCCGTGGCTCCAAAGGGAACTCGCTTTGCAGTGCAGCCACATCTCTGCTGAAACATGGGAGAGTTTGCCCACCCAGCTCCACCCTCACCTTCCCTGGCACTCAGGTCTCCCCAGGAGGAGGGTACTGTTGCTGCAATGCAGCAGCATCCCCATTGCTTGACCACCTCCCCTGGTCTGCAACAGTTTCCACAGCTCCACATTTTTAAGGAAATTATTTAAAAATCTGGAGACCAGACTGGGGCTGTGGGGTGACCACAGACCACCTGCACTTTCTTTACTCCCTTCAGGCCATCACCAGAGGAGGCTCTGCAGTGGCGTGATTCCCTGGAGAAGCTCCTGCAAAACCCCTGTAAGTTCACATCCCCCTGTAGTCACATTCCCCCATCCCATGTCCCCCTGGTGCTCATTGGGGACTCGGTCCCCTGGGACCACCAGTGCTCAGTGAGGCTTGGCCCCCCACAGATGGGCTCGCCAGCTTCCGCAGCTTCCTGCGCTCCGAGTTCAGCGAGGAGAATGCCGAGTTTTGGGTGGCCTGTGAGGACTACAAGAAAACCAAATCCCCCGTGAAGATGGCGGAGAAAGCCAAGAAGATCTATGAGGAGTTCATTCAAGCTGAGGCACCCAAAGAGGTCAGTGGCCACAGGGCAGGAGATGGTACCAGTAAGGATGCGGTTGCTGCACTAGCAGCCTCCATCCCAAAAGAGAGTGATGGCTTCAGGGCCATAGCTGAGAGGCTCGGAGGGCTCTACGCTCAGCAAGGGTACCATCCCCACATGCTGCACTCCCACCTTTCACACCCTGGTGTCCCTGTTTGCATGCTCAGCCCCGGCTGGGCTTCCTCTTGCCACAGGCATGTCCAGCACATGCCTGTCCCCCTCCCCCACAGAGGACTTGGACTAATCATAAGGGATGACAATTTACAGAAATACTCCTCCCCAAGTTAGCTGCGTTGCAGGACAGACCTCATCCTTACAGATTTGCCACCAATAATTCCCCCAGAGAAGTAAACTTGCTTCAGTCCCTCGCCATAACCTGTATGTGATTGTTGGTGGGACAGAGCAGACAAGGGGTGATGCCATCACCCTCCCCTTGCAAAGGCAGGGTCCCCATCCCTTTTACACTCCCATCACAGGTGAACATCGACCACTTCACCAAGGCTGTGACCATGAAGAACCTGGGGGAGCCATCACCCAGCAGCTTTGACATGGCCCAGAAGAGGATCTTTGCCCTGATGGAGAAAGATTCCCTGCCCAGATTTGTGCGGTCGGAGTTTTATCAGGAGCTGATCAAGTAGCAATGTGGCGGGGCTGTGTGAGGCGCTCCCTGCGGGCGGTCCCACTGCTTCTGTCTAAACACCTGCCCCTTCTCCTGCAGTTGCTTTGCTTTCTTCATACCACCCTAGAAGAGCACCCAGGGGCGTTGCTAAACATCTCCCCCTGTGCTTTGGACTGTCAGATGTCCTGATGTTTCCTCTCTTACAGTCTCTTTTCTCTCCCATGAAAGACCAATTAGCAGAAATCCCCGGTGATCCTCCGTGGGTTTGGGACCAAGTGCGGGGATCAGGAGCCACTCAGGCAGTCAGCATGTCCCTGGTACTGTGGGACTTGGCTTTAGCTGGAGGCTCCGATGCACTGGTTCTGCCTTTTCAGGACTTATTAGAACATGACAATTTTTCTCACAGTTTTGCCCCTATCACTGATTTGGCCCAGGCTCGCTCCCTCCTCCCAGCTTCCCAGGGTGTTGCTGAGGCTGCACAGGGTACTCTACGGGTGCTCTGCTCCCCAGCTAAGTCCATCACACCCGCAGCCCTGGGGTGCAGGACGGGGCATGTCCACCACACGATTGGAATCACCTGTCTTCAGAAAGCAGCCGATCAGCAGCAGGCACAGTGACGGCCGTACGGTGGTGCAGCAGGGACAGTGGTGCGGTAGGGACGGCTGTACGGCAGAACAAGGGTGCACCCGGCTGGCACCAGGGGTGGGCAGAGCGAGCCTGCAGCACAACTTCCCCGGTGACTCCACTCGCGGCCAGCTGTCAGACAGCCTGTTTGCTTCACACTAAAGACAGTAAAAAGGATAAAATGAGACCTGTTTGTTCAAAACACCGGGACTGTTTAGCAACCCAGACCTCCTGCTCTCTCCAACCACTTGCATGACGTACTGAGCTCCCAGTCTGCAGCCTGTGCCCGTGTCCCCAGTGCCTCTGCTCAGCCCTTGGCGGTGCTGGTGGCTGGTGGTGTGCTTGGATTACAGCTTCAGGTGTTGCTGCTGTGGTTTCTTGCGTCAGTTGCTTCTCTCTGCAGTAGAGACGTCAAAGCGATACTTCTGCACAAACCCAATCAAAGGGCGTTGATTAGAGGTGGGAGGAAAATCACGTTGGGGGAAAAAAAGTCTCAATTGCAACTGTTCTGATCCAATTAAAAAACCAAAACCAATCCAAAACCAAAAAGCCAAACATAAAACCGTCATTTGAAATACGAAAAATAAACCCCCGGCTTCTTGAACAGATGTCAAACTCTGCTGAGTTTGTGTGGCCTGCATCTCACTCTCCTGTCTCCTCCCATCTGCCCAGGACGTGTTTCTATACGGCTGTCCCTTAAAAAGATCAGCTCTTTTCAAAGATTCAAAGCCAGCCCACTATTTGCTACCAGAAGAAATCCCATCTGAGGATGGGGCAAGGGCATACGTGAAAGGCAGCTGGGGTCTCATTTCAGCTTCGAGGCAACTGATGAACTCCTGCTCCATGGGGCCCAGATGTTTCATCCCAGTGATGGATTCCTGGTGTAGCATCCTCATGGCCATGGCTTGCAACGAGCTATTCCAGCCAGAAACCTGACAGATGTGGGCAAAATAACAAGAGACCATTGCTTCCATCAGGCATCTTTGACCTTCCAGCCACCCCCCAGGCTGCTCAAACTCTACTGCAAGTCGTGAGACTCCATCCAAAACACAGTAACATAAACAATGGGCCTGCCAGCCTCTTCAGGACTTTCAAAATCTGATCAAAACCCTACCAGCCCCAAATATTTACATGGTGTCACTATGGTGATGAAGAAAAATACATGCTCAGCTAAAGGAAGTGGGCTGTGTTTTCCAGGCAGAGATGGGGAGGCAGGGGAAGGATGGAGGACATCACAAATGTGATTTTTTTTTTTAAACTCTGGAGCAAATGGCCTGGGAAAGTCGGTGTTGGAGCAGCAGGAGATGATGCTCACAGGGCATTCCCCTGGGGTGAGCACAGGGGGCAGTTTAGGCAAACCCAAAGAGCCCAGGGAGCCCATGAGCAGCAGGAGGGTCCCATCAAAAGGGCACAGGATCCCCTGGCAATGCCCACTGCCCAGAGCTGGTGGGCAACAAGGAGGAGGCAGGAGCAGGGGCTGGGCATGGGAGCAGGGGCTTGGCCAGCTCTTCTGCTGCAGGGTGGTCCCACCACCTCTGCCCAGATGTGCCCCCTGCACCCTCCTAACATCTCCGTGAACTGGTGTCAAGACAAGAGGGTTCAGCACATTCAAGCTCCCTGTTTATAGTGTGACTCAGAAATGCAAAACCAAACAGGCTTCCCTGCAGAAAGACACAGGTTTTTTACTTTTACTTAATCCTTTGGCAGCTATTTCCAGATACCCTCCCACATTTCACAGTTAAATATTGGTATGCTGCTGGAGACTGGCTTGCTGTGTGCCATCAAAGCCTGAAATGTCACTAGCTGCAATGGTGATGTGTGGGGCAGGAGAAGATGTCTTGGTATGAACGTGCCAAAAAAGAAAGGTAGAAGCTAGATTCAAGAGAGGTGAAACAGTTCTATTGGAAATCCCTCCCCAGCTTGATTTCTGCTAAAATATTGGAAGCTTACTTTAGGGGGTGATTCAACAGGTGCCAGTGAGCTATGGGTGGCCCTAAAATGTGGGCCCTGAAGTGTTTTGGAACTCTTGGGAAGTTGTGTTTGTGTAGAAGGGTCATTTGGCTAATTACTCAGGCTCATCCCAGAAATGCGGCAATGCCTGTACCCACCCCACAGCCAAGCTTTCTGCAAGCCCAGAGATATTTACTGTTGAGCTGATACCAACCATTATATATCTGGTAGGGTATTTTATCACTCTTGCTCTTATGAAATCTAGCATACGTATGAGCATTATACACACTACATTGTTCAGCTGTATCATTACAGACATACACAAATATATGCATACACATATATACGTACTCCTAACACAGGCAACTGGATCCTCAGCAAGTCAGACAGCCAAAAAGCAGAGTTCTGGATATCGTGCTTGGAGTCTGTCGCAGAGATGAGCGTATGTGGGTTTACTGTGGTGCCAGACCCTGTTGAAGGAAACCTTGGCCATCCACCCAAGTGAATGTGAAGGTGCATCCTCAAAATCACTCTGTGCCTGTGGCCACTGGGTGCCCACAGCCATGGTGTGCCCTGGTGTGTGAGCTGGAGGCAGGTCTTGTGCTCTCCGAGGGACCCCAACCCCTGCCGTGGGGCAAGGCAACCCCACACTGCAGCCAGAGACCTCGAGCACCAAGCACTGCCTCCATGCCTCCCTGGCACCCACTCCTCACCATGGGAATGTGTGGAGGAGGGTTCCCTACAGATGCATCCCTCGGATTAATGATGGAGGAGCATTTGCTGTGGTTTTTTTTTGTTTACTTCAGTGACCCAGACCCTTGCACCTCACCAGCCATGGTGTGAATCGCCCCACTCTCCCCTCACATGCTGAGGCAGGGCTGTGCCAGTGCTGCCCAGTCCCAGCCCTGGTGATTGCCAAAGCCTGTGAGGCAGCGGTGGGAGCTACCCCCTGCTCATGGTGAGGCTGAGCTCACCCAGGCTGTCCCCAGTCCTTGGTCACCCCCTGAATGCTTTCAAGTGCTGTAGCCAAGGGCTGGAGTGAGGTCAGGAAGGGGGGATTGGCTCCTCACATCCACGAGCAGCAGGTTTTCAGTCTGACATTCTCCGTGTGATTTCCATCAGAGATCTTCATGTGGGGGGATGGAGGGTGCTGGTGTGCACTGAGGAACTGGTTGTATTAACTCATATTCTTGTACCACTCAGTAATTCACATATAAACATGTATTTCTGCTACTCAGTGGACTATTTATTTTGTCTTTTTGCACTATAGGCAGAACATTTCCTTACCTTTTAAAGGGCACTGCCAAACCTTGTGTCCAAAAGTCCTGGCAAGACCAAAGGGCTCTGGGAGTACCTGCTGCAACAGATGAGGTGGTTTCTCAAGAAATTGAAAAAGGAATAAAAATATAATCCCAGGAGGCTGCTCCAGGGGAAACTCCCCAGCACAGCATGAGCACCCCCAGCCCCACTGCCCAGGTGCTGCCTTGGGCTATGGCTCACAGAGTGGGGTCTTACTGCAGTAGTAGCTGCAGGAGCAGGGGCAGGGCTGAGTGAGAGCCAGCCCTGCTCACCCCCAGCCGCACTGCCCTCAGCCAGCAGCTCTGCATTCACAAGATGTGGTCCCAGGGACAGGCTGAGCTCTCGAGCTCTGGGCAGGAAAACATTTGCAGCAAGGAGGTGCTCCTTTACTTTCCCCACCCCAAAGCAGTCAAGGGGTACTTGTGCCCAGCCCCTAGACAAGGATGGGCTGTCCCTGTGCTGATGCTGTCAGGCACAGCATGAACCCCAGAAAGCCCAGCATCTCCCAGGCTCATGGTGCCAAGGGTATCTGAAGGATATAATGGCAGTTCAATCTTTCAGTGATTTAAAACAACCTCTGAGCAAAGCCATTTGTAAAATTACTTTTGAGAGTAACCTTGGCCAATGAATTGGATCTCCATGCATTTTTCTTTGGTTCACACAACAGCATTTTAGAAGGGACTAATGCAAACATTTTTATTTAGAATGTATTCATCATTGTTTAAATATCAATACATTTTTGGCAATAGTTATCAAGAGCTCCAGTACCAGGGGAAAATAAAACATAGCCACATGCTTGGCTATGTTCAGAGCTTTAGCAAGCCTCTCCATCTCTTAGCTGAACATGCAGGGTGGTATGTGTCAGTACAATTGAATAAATACAAAATAAAGCAAATGCCAGAAGAAATGCTTCTCTGTGGGCCTAGACGTGCCTGCTGGAGAACTATGGCCTCCTCCTGCCATTACAAAACCCTGATGAGAACTGTTGTCTGGACTGGGATGCAGAGCGAGGAATACACAGTTGTCAGAGCAGCAATATCCAACTAAGGAGAGACCGAAGGTTGGGGGACAGTGTCACCGACAGCCACCAGACTGTTCAGATCAGGTAGTCCCAGCTGCTGTCTGGTGCTACCTGGTACTGAAACCCAAGACAGCAAAGTCCTGCATCTACTCCTTGTGCCTCCAGCTGCAGGCCAGTGTCAGTCCCAAAGCCACCAGTGAAGGCCATGTCTAACTGCAGTGATTAAGAACTAAGCTGCCTTCTGGTAAAGCCCAGGAGCAGTAATGAGACTGACATATTCCTCCTACCATCTCGTGAGTCACTCTATTACTGAATTATAAAGTCACAGAAGTAACTTAAAAAAAAAAGAACGTGACATTTTCAAGTACTTCCAGGCAGGGTCTTTCCTCCCCAGCTGTTGTGGCTGTTTCTATTCCCTCACAAACTGCTCCATACAAGCCAGGGCAGTCAAACTTGAATTCAGATGGCACTCCCAGAGTCAGTAATATACACCTGTCAGTCCGGGAGAGAAGGAACATGTTCCTGTTCTGTTCTGCTGTTTCATGACATGAGCCACAACTGGGACATTAGTATTTAACCTGGGACCATAAGGAACACAATAATATATGAAATAATGAACCTCCCCCAAAATAATAGCAGCTCTGTACAGACTTAGGAAAGATCCTTGGCCAGCATAAACGAGATGCTACAGAGGGAGAAGCGGCTGGAGGACAGAGCTTCCCTGTGATTGTGACTGTCGTGATTGAGGAAGGCTGTTTGTATGTAAAGTTTTGGTCTCCCTTCAAGAAAAAGTAGGAGCTCTTTCTATGTCTGATTATGGTAACGCAGCACAGCCTGAGTTCTGAGCAAATGCTACTGCAAGCGGAGACATTTGAGAGCTGTATGAACAGCTAAGGACCAGAGCAAGTCCTTTCCATCTAAGCTTTTGCTGATTAGAAAGGGGAGATCACAGTCCCCAAAGCTTCCCTTGGCTTCTGCTTTCCCCTGCTCCTTGCTCAGTGTCACACTGCGACACTGCTAGCCTAGTCCTTTGGTGGGTAGTGCTGGGTCTGAGCATGTGCTCCTCCTGTGCCCTCCTGGGCTGGCAGAGCTCCCCAGAAACACAGCAGACATGTAGTGACTGCACCCAGCTTTCCTGTCAGACAGACCCCAGCGCTCCTACACTGATGGAGTCAAAGGAGGGTTTGCTACACACATTGAGCCTGGCTTGAGTTACAAATGCTGGCTGTTGCATGACATGGGCTACAACTGGGACGTTAGACAGCTATTGGAGACACCTCTGTTGCTTTGTGCCAATGAATGCTTTTGCTGCCATGTATTCTTGCGAGAGCCCTGCCTTGCTGCAGGTTCAGGCGCACTGAGAGATGATGTTAGAGTTGCAGTCTAAGGTGTGAGTGTGGCTTCTTTTGCAGTTTTCGGGCCCACAGCCAGCACCAGGTGGGCTGACCAAGTCCAGGTAGTAGGGGGACTTGAGGAAACGGCGGTAAGAATCCTTTTCCATGAGGGTGAATATTTTTCTCTGAGCCTCATCAAAGCAGGACAGTGTAGGCTCCAGTATATTGTGGCTCGTCTTCTCCCGTGTGCATGAATCCAGGTTCACCTGTGGGCCAAAGGGACAGTGTAAGGGGAATCTGTCCCAGAAGTGGCTGGCATAAGTAAGGGAAAATCCAAGCATCTCTCCACCTGCTCCAGCTGTTCTTGGTGGGCAATTGTCTGAAATGGCTGTTTGACACCCGTGACCTTGGCAGAACCTGTGCAAATGGACACCAATGCACCTCTGCAGCCAGGCGAACTGCCAGGGGAAACTGCCGCTTACCCCTCTGGGATGCAGCCAGCCAGACAGCCAACTCAAGCAGCTGCATGGGAGCAGCTGGGATACTGGAACTGCAGTCTTCTTGGGCTTCTCCAATTTGAGAGTGCACGTGGGATGGCCACATAGTTGTAACTAAGCCCACTTACTCTCTATCCAAGTTTAAAATGAAAGCAGTAATAATGACACCTCTTC
The DNA here is from genome assembly GCA_024611175.1 of Megaceryle torquata. Lineage (NCBI taxonomy): Eukaryota > Metazoa > Chordata > Aves > Coraciiformes > Cerylidae > Megaceryle > Megaceryle torquata. The sequence goes on along the minus strand of JANIJG010011605.1, from coordinate 4,659 downwards.
CTCACTAACAGAAGCAGCACCCTTCAGCTCTTGGGAAGCTACCCATTTCTATTTCCTTGTACGCTGGCTTGGTTCAGAATTTAGGGTGATACCTTTGCCCAAGAAACGTTTTGAGCACGTACCTCTTTTGTAGCCTGCACTGAGATGAACTCATCATAGATCTTTCTGGCCTTGGGGCTCAGCTTAGCTGGTGACTTGGTTTTCTTGTAGTCCTCACAACTGACCCAGAACTCGATGTTTTCCTCACTGTACTCAGATTTGAGAAAAGCACGGAAAGCAGCCAGTCCTCCTACAAATTGTTCAAAGGAAAACTGGATCAGGAAAGAGTGTAGGCTCCTGGATAGTCATACCTGTGAAACTCAGTGCCTTAGCAAAGAGCAGTTCTGGGTTCTCCTTCCTGGAGCTGCTCATGCATACAGGGGAGGCTGGAATTCAGGCAGGCCCCACAGGGATGTCACACGTGGGTCTTCAGCTGCCTGCCTGCCCCCACCCCATGACCTTCAGTGTCTCAGCTAGGAGAATACAAGCAACACACATATTCCCAGGAGGCACTGTGGAGACAGCCAACCCACACCAACCACAAAGTCTCAGGCCATGGGAACAACACAAAGGAAACCTCAAGGACATAAGTGTAGCCTGGAACCAACCAGAAGACAAAGTCTCCCATGGGCTAAGCTGTAATCAATTTCTTCACTTTGTGGTTCTTGTTTAACCTACTGTTAACTGTGTGCTGCAGTCTTGCCCTCCCCTTGCTCAGGGGCTAAACCAGTTGCCTTCACAAAAGGGACAGCTCTGAAGTAGACCAAAGCCCCATTCGTGATACATTGGGATTGTCCCTTGGATCTGACCAAGAGGACCCTTCACCATCCCTCTTAGAGGCCTGTGTGGCCAAGGAACTACTGTGTGCTGCTAAGAGACATAAGATAATGTCCCATGACCCCTCCAGGGACAGCTCATAGCACACACATTCTGCAGGCAGCACAGGAGCCCTTTTACTTACTGTCATGATGGATTAAGTTTTCCAAAGACTCTGCCCACTTTCTGACTTCCTCTTGGCTAACCCTAGAAGGATAGAAAGGGAGAAACATAAGGAAGATTCAAGAGGAGCACAGAAAAGAAAAATTTGATTTTTTTGCTCAGCACAATTAGAAAATCTTTTTCCCTGATAGCTGTAAGAGCATATACAAGAGACCATGAAGAAAATGTCTGCTTGCTTTGCAGAGATCCCTAGAGATCCCACATCTAATCTAAAGAAATTCCAATTTGCAAAGGCCATCATCAGCATTGGGCTAGAATTTTCCTGAAAAAAAAAAAAAAGGGACTCAGTGTTTATTTTGTGACTGGCTGCATTTCTTGATGGAGTATGGACCAGGGATCACTCTTACAGGTCATATCACTGAACTCCAAAGGGCTGAATTCTTTAACTTGTCAGGGGAATGGTAGCTAGATGGGAGAGAGGAACAAGGGAACACATCCTGCATTCATTCCCTCTACCATACCAGAACATTCAAAGGCTCATCTATTCTAGGAGCATGCTATGGCCATTGGAGTCCTCCTTGGAAAGGACACCATCTATTTGCACCTCAGTGAGAGCAGTGGTACCCTGACAAGCCGCTCTCTCTGTTTTCTGTGCCAATGCCTCTGTGCAGCTGTGTGGACCATTGCACAAATCCAACTCAGAGAGACAGTGAGGCTGATTCTGCAATGTGTCAAGCTGCACTGGGTCTTCTGATGAAGTTAGTCCCCCGCACAGGAGACTACACAAGTCTTTTCACGTGCACATGTATATTAAATCACAGAAGTGTTGGCAGAAAGGGACCCCTAGTTCAACCTTCTTCAGTACCTCAGGGCTATTGCACAGTACTTTCAAACACAGATGTTCAGGAGGTACTGGGAAGCAGCAGCAGAAATGCTAATGAAGTTCAGCTCAATGAAGGAGTGAACAACATGTTGCAGCCAGCCGGGGCTTACCTACATGGCAGCATCTGCTCTTACCTCTGGCTTGAAGATATTTTCTCCTTTTTGCTCTGGGAAGAGCTGTAGTCACAAGAGTCTGACTTCTGCAGCAAGAAGCCCAGACGATGCTTCATGTCTTTGGCACTGACAGAAACAATTTGAGAACAAGACAAAGATAATAAATTACCACTCCCTCTGCAGCCTCCTCACCCACAATAAACTCATTCAGCATTACTTAGTGACACAAAAGCAGGTCACTGCTAGTGACTCCAGTGCTGACTTTCTGCACATAATGCACATTTCTGTTGCTAGATAAACACAACAAAGTCAAAGAACTAATTTTTCACATCCAACAGCACCATTTTCTTGCTGAGAAGGTCATCAGCTCAGAGGCAGGGCTGCCAAAGGGGTAGAAGTTGCTGTTTTCCTACTGTTATCTTACAGTTAATATACTGTCACAGAAAGCCATCACCATGCTGGAAATATGTCACTTCTTGAACTGAGTTGCCCAGCTACCAATATCTGGTTCTTACTCCCCTACTAAACCTTTGCTGCAGCCCTTGTCATCTCCCCACCTCATCACCCAGCTACAGGAACAGCCAGGCTGTGCCAGGCCCCCCTCACCAAGCAGCTGCCCATGACACAGAGGGAAGGGGGAAAAGCAAAGGGCTAAAAGCAGAACCATAGGTGAGATCAGGGGATGAACCAGGAGCTTCACCAAAACCAGCCCACGCTGTGCTCCCTTGCTCCGCAGCAAGGTCCTCTGAGAATGCATGCCCAATTTTGCTCTGCTTTCCATCCTGCTCAGAACATTCATTGCCTGACAGCAGCACCTAGATATGCAGCTGGTGTCCTCAGCACCTCTCTGGATTTCTTTCAGTTTAAGGATGAGAGGGTGGGTAAACCAGTCCTGCTTGCTCAGGGGTTCAAGCCATGGCCTGCCACAGGGTGCAATGATAGCGTAAGCAGGAAATTCTTCTCCTTCTCCTCAGATCAGAGCCTGGAAAAGAGCAGTAGGTTGTGCTGCAGGGCTGAGCACTGGTAGCTGCTCAGCCTCCCAGCACTGTTCTCTGCTCCATCCATAGCTCCCTGTCAGCAGTCCTGGCCATATCTTATCTCACTGCTTGCTTGTGATCATAAATGTTTCCTTAACAACTCCAGCACTAGGGTGGAAGCAAAGAAAACTCATAGCTTCTTTAGAGCAGGGTGTGTGTGATCAGGGCCAACATCCAGACCCTACATGGGCAGATACTAGGTGCTCTGCACTGCCACCACACTACCTGCCCCCAGAAGGAGAAGACTGCTCAAGGCTGCAGGAAGGCAGCAGCAGGAAGAAACCAGATGCTGCTGCTTGCAGTGAGTCCTGCAGCTTTCTGGGAGAGAACGATATTCTTGGGAACCCTGGACAGAGATGGTTAAAAGATGTTTATTTTTCTTTTCTTGTCTTTTTTTTTCAATAGGTTTGTGAGTTTGTTTATTTTTGTTTGTTTGTTTTTTGTGTTGGGGTTTTTTTGTTTTGTTTTGGTTTTTTGTTGTTTTTGTTTTTGTTTTTTGTTTTGGCTTTTTTCCCCCATAAAATATTCCTTTAAATTGGAGGGGAAGGTGTTGATGTTTATTCCTCACATTTTTACCACTTGTTTTCAAATCCACCATACACAGGGAGCATTTTCTCCCAGATGGGAGCAGGCTGAGCCTCGGTTTGTGTTTTCCCCATATTCTCCCATTGCACAGCCACTGGGAAGCAGCCTCAGGAGCACTCCTGAAGGCATGAGCGGCCAGAAAGTAGCGCTGCACCATCAGAGACCTGTGCAAGTATGCATGGGCTGGAGGAGTGAGGAGTTTTGTGTCCATTCTGGCTATCTGGTCCACCCCGCTGGAGGTTTCCTGAAAGGGAGTAACATCCCTCCAGGAGGGCTTCTGGATGCCTTGCAGACACTGGGCTGTGCGTGGGGCAGGGGATGCTGCTGAGGGCATGCTTAGGGGTGCACAGGCTCCGCTCTGCCAGTGCAGGGGTCCCTGGCTAGTACTGCACACTGGTGTGCAGCCAGATCCTGAACCCATGGCAGAAGAACAGCTCAGACCATCCTGATTGTCACCATACCACTGGCTATGGCCAGTCCCACAGTGCTGCACACAGCGGGTACACAGCTTGACCTGGTCCCTCACCATCAGTGCACACTGGGAATTAAGGCTGACTCTGCACTGGCCAGTGCCGCATCCAGACCCACTGTGCCCTGGGCTGGCCCATTTCCCTGCCATGCCTGCTGGCTGCTGCATCTCTGGTCCTGCCAAGCCGAGCGTCTGCATTTGGGATGCATTTTGGGGAATGATGTGAACTTTGTTCATATCCCACCTATCTTGCTTCCCCCTCAAAACATCAGGAAAAAGAAAATTCAGCAGAGAAAGGATACTAAGGAGAAAAAGGTTGCAAAGCTTGTGGCAGAAGCAGATGACAGGAATATCAAAGTATAACAGTGCTAAGAGCTGCTTGTTTTGCTGATGGGAAGGATGGGTTTAGTGTTACCACAGCTCAGTACAAAACCTTTATGCAATACTGCTTCTGACTAACAGGAAAAAAAAAAAAAAAAAAAAAAAAAAAAGCGCCTGTAAGCAATCATTTGTATCTAATCTTACAGAAGAAGCCAAATCTGCCACTCCAGCTTCGGACACAAAGCTCAATACATCAGCATATCTCCAGGCTAA
>JANIJG010011604.1:53275-83175 GCA_024611175.1 Megaceryle torquata | reverse complement strand
CTGCTCTGGCAGGGGGGTTGGACTTGAAGATCTCCAAGGTCCCTTCCAACCCCTGACACCCTGTGATACCTGTGATATTTTAATCTAAGCATGTAGTTTTGTTTAAATAGAGTGGGTTTATGTCTATAGCTATTGGTATGTTTTAACTACTAGATTGCAGCCACAATATACATGCTAGTAACATTCCTAATTTTTAAAACCTAGTTTGAAACACATACTGCAGAACTGAGCAACAAGGTCACATAACCTTCAACAAGGTATTGCAACCCAGACACGAGTGTGCTATTGTCAAGCATATAACAGTGTATGGAATACCCATGTAATAGAAAAGTTTATTTGTATGTGTATATGTGTCCACAGTGTACATGTCTCTCAAATTGAAAGTATTAAGCCCTGTACATTAGTTATCCAAACATTTTTTGCAAATCATTGGAGCTGTTCCACATTTCATGATTGAGACTGTTTCATGCACTCGTGGAATAAACAATGTGCCTTCTCAGGGGCAAAGGCAATAGGCAGCTTCTGCCTACTCATGATTTTATGTAGCTTTTAGCTAACTCAGATAGCTGAATATAAAATTTAGTATTTCAGGGTCTCTGTAGATTTGTGACAATGGAGACTCTATTAAAAGTGGATGGATTATATACCCTTTATCTGTCTTTTTTTTTTTTTTTCCTTTTTTTTTTTAAAAATAAATTGCAGTGCAATATTAGAGTAAATCAGACAGAGATGATTCAAAGCTGGTTATCAACAAGTGATATATTATTAGTCACTTCATATAACTGGTGAGGAATATGTTTTTAGAGATCAAAATTGAACAAGAATAACTTATATGTCCTGGAGAACAGTTTAATGTAATATAATTTATTTAGTTGGCCTTCAAAATGCTTGTTGTTTGATATTGGCAAACAATTCTGAACCAGTAGCTCTTGTGCAAGTAAGATACACCATTTATCCATGTGAGTATCTGACTGCCTGCAGGCTTTTTTTCAGTATTAGCTGATCTGAACTGTTTATAAAATCACGCAAAGAAAAACACAATACATCCTGTGTTAGGGATATCCCTTGTAGATGCATAATTCACGTAGCATGTATCTCTTAATGGGTACAGCAAAGTGTACCTGTCCTAATTGAAAACACTCAAGTTTATTAATTCAAAATATATTTTGTTTGCTGACTTATATTCATGCTAAGTAACATGTACTAGAGTTCCTGTGGTAGGCATGCCCAGACAGAGAATGAGCACTTGAACAGAAAACAGACTTAGAAATAGTAATGGAAAAGAACATTTTTTTACTATATGATCAGCATTATTACTTAATAAAATGTGTGGGAGGAATGAAATGTTACAATATTGGAAAAGTCCTTGCAAAGTGAATAGGCAGGTCACGTTTTGAATTGCCTACTGAAGCCTGGTGCTGCCAAAATAATCTGCTTGCAGTATAAATTCTATTTCATTGAGAATCAAAGCAAGCCCTAGAAAATGTGCTAAACCAGGATGTAAAGTTTTGAAATACATTGTGTTGCTCAGCTATGAGCAATTTGTGGTGAGCAGAGTTCACAAATGCATGAGAAGAAATGGTTTCAGCTTGACGACAGTTTTGCTATAGAGTGTGGGACCTGCAGTGTCAGTCACTGCTTTCTTTGTCATACAACAGTAATCTCAGTGTGTTGTGCCAAGGGAAAAGGGGAGGATGTATATTCTATTTTTGACAGACAAAATGTGGAACATAAGTCAGATTCTGAGTTTTTCGGTGCTTTTGTATGACTCGTGAAATGCCTGAGATCACAACAAAACACAGTGACCATCATATATTGTGTCTGTATGGGATACCACAATGTTTTTGGGTGATTTCGGGTGAGGAAAAGCATTCCTGCCTATAACTTCATGGACTACAGGCAAAGGAAGCCAAATAAAATCTGTACCATGACCCAAATTTGTACAAACTGACAGTATTGCTACTGTCATCTTCTGTACTGAAACGTCCAGTTGCCATTTTCAGTGCTCCCTTTTGATGGTAAAATTGGTAGAAGTGGCCCTAAAGGCCTATTTTCTTTCATATCAGGGAGAAGTGTATCATTTACTGAAAACGTAAGGTGAACAATATCCTCTCACTCCCAGCAAATTTAAAAACCTTCGTAGGCTGTACCTACTAGAATATGTACTTGCTATTTCATTGTACCCAGTCATGACTGATAATGAGTTGAAGTGCTTCTTAGACTGTACCAGGGAGAATTTGATCCCAGGAACGTAAACTGAGATTATGTGCCCAAGAGGAGGCTAAATATTACATTATGTAGAGTTAAAGATGCGAAAACCTACAACTGCTTGTAAAGAATGGTGTACAGAATCAGAAAAGCAAAATTCTTATTCCCCTAACTAAGTTCTTCTGATAAAATATTTAGTAGCAGTTTAAGAACTGGGATTAGGTGTTCACCTCAACTAATAGACTGTTAGCATATTAACTATATGTATGTTTTTGTGTAAATAGCATTTGGGCATTTTTTCTCTCTCTCCCATGCCCTCAAATGATCTGTCTTCCCACCATTTTCCTCCCTGACTTACTTTTGTAAGTCTTTTGTCCCTCTCCCTCTCCTCTCCTCTCCTCTCCTCTCCTCTCCTCTCCTCTCCTCTCCTCTCCTCTCCTCTCCTCTCCTCTCCTCTCCCCTCAAGTAGGCGTATAGTTTAGAACTTGCTGCTTCTCTGCACCTGATCTCATAGGACCCACAGTAACACCAGAGAAGAAGGGAATAATAGAAACAGCTTTGCCACGGTAGGAAGAAAAAGTCAATTCCAGCATGCCTGTTTGGGGATGAGATGTGGGAGGAAATTGGAGAAGAGGGTTTTTATGTACTGACATCAGAAGGTTGTTGTGAACATGCTACAGGGACAGAAAAAGACCATCTGTAATCCTAGTTTTTGCTCTTTTCAGCCTTTTGAATTAGCCTTTTGGATCCTTTTGTAAATTCCAGCATGGGCTCTGGTATCCTGATACTTTTCCTAAAACCACTTTATTTAAAGCAGGGGTGTCAATCTTGTTCTTTTAGGAGAGCTAGGGCCCCCACCCATTCAACACTACTAGCCTTATGTGTTGTTAAGTGTTACACGGTATAAAAAAAATAGAAAAAAAAGGCTTGAATCTTGGAAAAATTATTCCAGATAAACCCATGTTCTAGTTTTATCACAGTGCAGTTTCAATGCCGCTTTTAAATTTGAAGTGAACATACAGGGATTGAGTTTCTGGAATGACACTGAGTAGCCTTGTATAAGGATTGTGTTTTTAAAGCTGGATGTAAGGAAATGTTGATTACAGTTTCTGCTTTCTAACATAATTTGGGTCAAATTCTGCCCTAATTTAACCACTACTTAACCCTTTTAACTCTCCTGGTACAGCCCAGGATGAAAACGAGGGCAGAGTGTCTGTTCCCATTTCACTACCTGCTCTACTTACCAAATAACAACAATGTATTTAGCAATACTCTCTGTTTTACACACATACACATATCAACAACTGTAGTAAATGCTGACATTCTAACAGAAATGAACTATTTGGTTACCATGCACATAAATGTATTTGCTTTGTTTATAGTCTTCTTTTCCATATTGGCTGCAAGAGTAAGGAAATTGTTAAGGGTAGAACAAGTAAGAGTGGTAGAGCTGAGCTGAAGCTAAAGTAATCTGTCACACTGGCCAATAATTTCTTTATTTCATATGAAAGAAAATCAGGTTTGTCCATACCTGTTATACGACTCTTAGGTAGCTGAATTCAATTCTAACTATTGACCTTTCAAGGACATTAAAGGTCCAGTATTAAAGACCAAATTCAGTGAATCACCAGTGCCTGCCACTCATGCTGATTCTGTGAAGCACATCACTCATTCTGAAGACAGAATGTGGAATCTACACAGAAAAAAAAAAAATCAGTGCTCTTTTCCCTATATTTTAACATAGCTTTGGTTTCAACTTTATTTGTGGTGTCCTGCAAGTTTGGAAATTCAAACCTTTGAGGGTCAAATGAAGTCTTGGGTATGAAAATTCCTAATTCATTGTTAGAAAACATCACACAGTATTGAAAAGAATTAATAAAGACATAGGGATCTGTATCCCTCAGATACTAAAACTGAGCATTTGCTTCCTTGGATATTCTACAGAATGTTTCACCTTATAAATATAGCTTCAACATTTAGGAACAGCAATATTTTGAAAATATGCTTCACCAATAATGAGATAAACCCTTTACTTCTTATATTCAGAAGTCATCATAGCTTTACACATTAGCAGCAAAATGTAAAATCGTGCAGGTACTTCATTTTACACATTATTTACTTACATAAGTATTCTAAATCTTTCAGGACTTATGCAGTCGTAGGTACAATATAAGTATTATGTGTATTCTCCTGTTGTTGGAAAAAGCTTGTTGCTTTGAATGTCTTGTGGGAGTTTCACTGCAGCATTAAACAGTTCTTGCTCTGCACTTGGCCTGTGTGGCTTAATTCTGAACTGGGTTTCTCAAAGAATTTTTTGGTACCTGCATGGCATGGCATGCATCACTGGCTGCAAAAAAACCAAGATTCTGTGGGAGTTAGTTAACCTAAGGGTTAATTGTGTTTGCTCCCTTTTAAATAGAATCTTGTGTAAAAAGTGGGAAATAAGGTAAACTATATTTCTACATTTATTTATTGGCCTTAAATATAGTCCCTAGCAATGTTTATTCTGTTTGGACCAGTATTTTTTTCTCAATGCTGCAACATACTGTAAGGGAAACTTATTCAAGCTGCCTAATTCTAATATCATACCAAGTAACATTACTTCTCATCATAATGGCATTTAGTAACAAATTATCAGCTTAGTTCAGGGAAAATCTGTAGCTGTGAAGCATTCTGAAGGCCTCATGTCTGAAGGGCTAGAAGCAGAAATGTAATTTAATGTAGAGAAGTATTTATTGAGAAAGCACTGCTCATTCATATAGAATGACAAATAAACCAAGTTTGCTTATGAGGTTAAACAATGAATGCAGAGGTAGGAATAAAAAGAAAAAACAAAACACCTCTTCCCAGTCTTGAAGTGTCAAATGAAAGAAAATGCTGGAGAAGAGGAAAGGTGGATGGAGACGTGCACACACAAAATGTCTGCTTCTATGATCTATTCTAAACTCAAGTAGTCTTTTATTAGTTCAGTCAATATCACACATTCCCATCTGTGTAAAAAGAAATCTTCAATATACAAATACCAGAGTGAAAGATTTATCCTTGAGCTCACCTGTGAAATGCCAGCCACCATACACCAGTTGAAGGGAATATCCTCATAGGAGATCAACTGAAATGTTGACAAGCTTATAGCTAGACCAGGAGATCCAAATAGAGACATGGCTAGAGTATATCTGTATCCTAATCACAGTGATGAGATACACTGTAGTGAAATATAGAGATGTTTTAACTTTAAGTTATAGCTAGGCTAGCTCAGATACTGATAGAAAGGAGCTGGATGTGGGCTACATGCCATGCTCCTCAGTGAAGTGGTGTGAACATACTTTGGTTGACAGGCAAGCACATGGTCTTAGCATTTATTTTATTTATTTTTATTTATTATTGCTTCCTTCAAAGCAAGCTTTGTGTGGGAAATTGCAAGAGGATTTCAGTACAATCAAATAAAGTAGAAAGGAGTTATTTCATGAGAATTTTTGCAAAGCAATCACAAATTCATGAAGGGAGGTGTGTGTTTGAGTTCGTGTTTATACAAGTTCATCCCACATTGTTTTTGTAACTAAGCTGCATTACCATTTTATCCCTTAAGGAAATACAGAGAATATGTTAAATATCTTATATAAAAGGCAAAAAGTGAAGCATTCAGTGATGACCACCTTTTTGCACATGCACATATATGTGCCTTAGATGTTTTGAAAAGAGCCTGTCTTTTGTTTTCCTAGCAGCATTAGTTAGAAGTGAGTGTCAATTAAAACCAACCTATTGTGTAAAAGCTTAGCGATCTCTGTGCTCCTGTAGAGGAACTGTGCCCTTGGGTTATGATACTTCTTCCCCAAGCAGGATCCTGAAGTCCTTAGGGTTATCTGTGCTGCAGATGTGTCTTCTCTTTGGTACTTGTCTTAATGAGTCTCTCTGGACTTCATTTCCCCGTTATTCAATCTCTCTTCTGAAGTTAAAGGCTGCCAGACAGCATCTTACCCAGTCTATGTGCTAAGACTTCCCTTGTCAACCTTCTTCTTTCACCTTCATCAGGATGGAGGCACCCTGCAGAAACATCTTTTATGGTCTTTCTTTCCCAGACTCCAATCTGGAAATGTCTCTTGTTTACTTTGTTATACTGTTTCTTCCTTCTACACATGCAAGTTGTTTTCTTACTAATTTTACTCTATGAAATGGGAATAAGAGTATTCAGATGAGCATCAAAACTTTCTCTTACGACCACAGCTTCAGCTAATAGCCACGACTCTCTGCTTTTGTCCTCTAGCCTTCTCTCTATCACATCAATATACATCACCCAACTTTCAAGGCTTTTCATAGGATATCCTCTTCTTTGTCATCTCATATTTATCAGTGAGCTTGTTCCTTCCTCCAAACTCACCATAATGCTGACTTCTATATGGAAGCATCTGGGCACTTTCTTCTGTACATTCTATTCATTTTGAGAGGACCCCCCTAATATTATTTCAGTTTCCTTCACTATTCCTCTTCAAATTCCTCTTCAAATCTCCTTTTCTGTGATGCCTGCAGATTCTTTTCCCATTTCAGCCTCCTGAGCTAGACAGATGCTATTCACTTTTTGTTTTCTTTGCTAGAGTGCTTCAAAATCAATCCTAAGGTATTTCTGGAGAGCTTCTGATTCTTGTTTGGAAACTTGACATATCTTATAATTAAGTGTTTTATGCTCTGAGGTGAAAATCAGCCCCACACAGAGAGCAGGCTAAAAGTGCATCATTTAAATCCCAGAAACACATTAAAATAGGCTGAATGACCAACACTAGAACAAACATAAAATTCTCATGCTTAAATGTATGTAAGTGTAATAGGCTGCTTTGGCTACCTACCCAAGAGACTATGGACATCTCGTTTCAGTAATGTAGATGGATCTTAGGAAACTCTCAGGTTTAGTTACGATAAAATTGTCTGCCCCTTTGAATACACAAGTAGTAATAGAGAATTAACTATTTTTTTAGTAAAAATCTCTCAGTATCATGGATTTGCATCTAACTGAGGTACAGAGATGAGGATTCATTCCACACTGAAGCAGCAGAAACCTTGCTGGATGCAGTGAATGACATCTGGACCCCACTCCTGGGGTTTCATAAACCATTGCTGCTTTAAAAATAGATGAAAACAAAGACTACTGTAATTTTGTAGTTTAAACTGGACTTTTGTTATTTTTTTTTTAATTCCTTTGAAAGTTCTATAAGCTGAGATAATAATATCCTTTAATTTGAATTAAAAGCATGTCACAGAAAGCCTGCTCACATGCGTAATGCTGCCTTTTTTCTGTGTGAATATGCATGTCACCGCAGGGCTGTCTGCTTCCCCATCCACCGCCGCTACCAGCACTACTGTGGGACCACCTGGGGACACTCTGTGCTACTAGCCTGTTACCTCCAAATTATCTGGATTTATAGTAGAAAGGTGACACTTGTACAAATTATTATCTCTGTGTCTCACAAGATCCAAAGGGCTCTGTTAAATGAAGGCCATCAAGGTGTATAATCTTCCCATTTATTTTTCATTAGACTTTTTGTCTGAATAATGCTTTAAATTAGCAGAACTATTGATGACAGTTTACTGACAACTTTTAATGTGAGCAGAATTTGATTGTATTTTTAAAATAATCCTGTTACTTCCTGTCATTCTGTTGTAGATTTTGAAATCTGCCATGTCCTGTAGAAAAGTTAGTGTTAGTTTTGTGGTCTCAGTGCAACTTAACCATGGAAAACTGGAGTTTGGTTTGGGTGTTAAGCATTGCATTCTATAGTGTAGCTTACAGTTTGTGTTGTATTACTTGTGTGAAGCTGTGCTTGTTTGTTCGCAAGTAAAAGGAGCAATTAAATGTGACAAAAAACATATTAATATAGTAAGGTAGATGGACCCTGCCAGTCACCAGCTACACAGAAGACAGTAGAAAAGAGTGAGTCTAAGGAAAAAGCGGTGCATGCGATGGATGGTGTTCCCAGATCGGTGGCAAGGGAGGCTTCATGAATTCGTGATGCTTTGTACAAAGTGGAAACTCAGTGATTCTTCTTATGTGGTATGAAATGTGTAGCACACACAAAAGTTATGCTAAAGGAGTATTAAACAGAGTTGTAAAAAGACATTTCCGTACTGTAAGAAAGTAGCAAAATAGATCCCAACTGCAAAACTCAGACATAGTAAAGCTCAGTGGTTTGATTTTGTCCCACTCTTTAATGATTTTGAATGTGAAAAGAGATAAAACTTCACCAGTATACCAGCACACAGAGGGTGCCTGTGTGAGCAAAATATTATATTGCATATATGTACAGTTTCCAATTTTCTGTAAGGGTTTGATACAGCTTTTCTAGATATAAGCAGGCACAGTTTTATATATGTGTCATTTATTTATAGAAGCACAGAAAAGTTTTGGTTGGTAAAAACCTTTAAGATGATCAAGTCCAACCATTAACCCAGCATTGCCAAGTCCACCACTAAACCATGTCCCTCAGCAGCACATCTACAGTCACAATGCAGACTCTGAAATGGATCCTAGCCAAACTGGCAAGATACAAAGCAGTGAATGCCAGTATTTTCAAGAGTAGGACTGAGACCCAAGGCTGTAAAGTAAACCACAAACATAGACCCAAGTTGAAACAGGAAAAAAGAGACATTTTGTGTACCCTAGGCACTTCTGGGTTTTATGGCAGTTTGTAGATGACATTGAAAGCAGATAGAAGAAATGTTAATACTTTAAACTGGTCATTACATTTTCATGCTCTTTTTACTACTTTAATTTTATTTCTCTGTAGACTTGTAAGCCAAGGAAAAGCACTTCACTTTTCTCTTTGACTGCTCTGAAGAAAAAAACCAAAGAAAACAGTTCAGATTTTTGACCATGGACATTTCAGTACAATGTATTGTTCACATACCAATTATGAGAATTAGTAAAGTATTTATAGAGGGCAACTCTAAATATATACACTGGTGAAAATGTTCAGCCACAGGCTTTGATTTCCAACTAAATGTGGGCATGTTTAATGTGGCTTGATTTCTGTACTGAATTAGCCATAACTTGAATGAGTTCTTTGTGCAGTGTGACACTGAACCTTTAGCTTTATTATGTGAATTGACTCAAAGTGGGTTTTTTTTCAGTTGTGTTTCACAACTCTTGTTCAAGTTTTCACTTAATGTTAATTGTGTAAAGTTTTAGACCTCTATCTGAGGATGGAATTAAACAGCCCTCTAATCATAGAATCATGGAATCATAGAATGGTTTGGGTTGGAAGGGGCTTTAAAGATCATCTAGTTCCAACCCCCCTACTGTGGCAGGGACACCTCTCACTGGACCAGGTTGGTTGCTCAAGAAAATCCAACCTGGATTTGCACACATCCAGTGATGGAACAGTGTTGTGTATCTCTCTCCAGTCACTGTAAAGAAAGCTTTTAGATGACCCATCTGGCTGAGTTGACCACAGAGCTGGCTTTGCAACATGCATAGTCTGAGGACATAAATCAGCCAGGCTTAGTATGAAGAAGTGTTATCTTGCATTAGGTCGCATTTGTAGAGAAATACTCAAGACCTTCATCTGATCTGAAGTGTAACTGCTGATGTATGTTACACTTATGGTAGTTTATCTTGAATATGACTTTTAGACATCCATTTATTAGTTATGAGCCATGAATAGGGCTGCAAAGTCTACACTAAAAATGGCAGAGAAAGGAAATATTTTCCTGCAGATTAAAACCTGTTAAGTGTCCCTGAAGATAGGAAAAGTCTTGTTCGGATTTAATCCAAATGTATATTAGATTGGCTTGGGATAGGGCTTCATCTCTTGTTGCAGTTTTACTAAGTAGAAAATTAAATAGCTGCCGGATGCTGCAGACAGGTGTTTGCAGAAAGTCTGCTTTTGCACATTATCACATAGCAATTAACACTCAGATGTGGTAGCACTTCCCATCCTCTCTGTACTTCCTGGTTTCTAAGCGATCCCCGCAAAATTCAGTTATGCAAGCAATACTTGTTCTGCTCTGCCTTTTTAAAGGTAGAGAATTGAAAGAAGCTGAAGGAGATGACTACATATGAGACATTCTGCAGGCTGAATTGAAATGCAAGTGGGGTGGCCCCTGATGAAGGAAAATGTTTGTGCAGAATAAGGATTCAATTGTAATTTAAGACATATCTGCAACTATTTTTTTTTGTCACTTTCTCATCTACTCAGGAAAACTTGTAGCAAAATTTGAGAGATGTGTTTTACCCCTTTGACCAAAGGCAGAGATAGTTTTTGTGAAAGAATGCAAATGCCATTTATGCACAGATGTATTTTCTGATGTAAGCAAAAAAAGACTGTCTGCTCCTTTTAATTTCAGTCAGCTAAAGTGAAATCAGGCTTCCTGTTCTTTTTGCTTGTCTTCTTTGAGCAGAGTCCAGGACTGAAGGTGTAATCCCTGAAACAAATGTGGGCAGACCCCCAGGGTCAGACTCTCATCATTATTTATTAAAAATGAGTGTTTGTAGGAACTTGCAATCATAGGTTTTAAGGATTAGATTTAATCTTTAAAATATTTTTGAGTAATTAATCCTGAAGTTATTTAATAGAAACCAGGTTCATTAATAAACATAGAAGAATACAGAAATATGTATCTACATCTTCCAAGCATGATAGAATCATAGTATCATAAAATGGTAGGGGTTGCAAGGGACCACTGGAGATCATTGAGTCCAACCTCCCTGACAGAGAAGGATCACCCAGAGCAGGTCACACAGGAACAGATCCAGGTGAGTCTTGAAAGTCTCTAGAGAAGGAGACTCCACAACCTCTCCAGGCAGCCTGTTCCAGGGCTCTGTCACCCTCACAGGAAAGAAGCTTTTCCTTTTGTTGAGGTGGAACATCCTGTGTTCCAGTTTGTGACCTTACCTTTTGTCCTGTCACTGGGCACCACTGAAAAGAGACTGGCCCCTTCTACTTGACACCCACCCTTCAGATATTTGTAAACTTTATTAGGATGCCCTCTCAGTCTTCTCTGCTCCAGGCTAAACAGCCCCAGGTCTCTCAGCCTTTCCTCATAAGAGAGATGTTCCAGTCCCTTAACCATCTTCATAGCTCTCCACTGGACTGTCTCTAGTATTTCCCTGCCCCTCTTGAACTGGGGAGACCAGAACTGGACACAATAGCCAGATGTGGTCTTGCTAGGGCAGAGTAGAAGGGGAGGAGAAACTCTCTCGACCTGCTGGACACACTTTTGTTAATGCACCCAGGATACCATTGGCCTGCCTGACCACAGGGGCACACTTATCCTTGTTGAACTTCATTAGGTTCCCCTTTGCCCAGCTCTCCAGTCTGTCCAGATCTTTCTGAATGGCAGCACAGAGTTTCAGTGTATCAACCACTCCTCCCAGTTTTGTATAATCAGCAAACTTGCTGTTGCTACACTCTATCCTTCCATCCAGGTCATTGATGAAGATGTTGAGTAAGACTGCACCCAGTAGTGACCCCTGGGGGACACCACTAGCTACAGGTATCAGATCAGTATCTGTATGTCCTGAATTTCTCTGCAATCCACATTTAATGCTTCTTCCTTGTATCATTTCCTCTCCCTTCTAATATAATTCTGTCTGAAAAGCTTTTGAAAGCCTGTTGTCTTCATATTCCTATCAGGTAGATGTTTGTGTGTGTCCTTACACTCCCAGTCCCTTTCCCCTCCAGTGCTCCATTGCTGACAGCTCATCAGCTGGTGATGCTGAGAAGTGCTATTATGGCAGGATTCCTGTCTGTGTAAGTCCAGCATGCAATCTCATATGCTGACTCTGCCAAACAGACAGAAATTTTTAAAGCTATATGAATATCTTCCCAAGTTATATGAAAGCAATTTTAGAGGACATGAGGAGAGCCAAGGAGGGAATCCAGCAGTTTTATCTTGAAAGTGGTCTTCCATACACATTTTCTGATGGCCTACTACCAAATAGTGCTATTTGCACCTATGCTGTCCTTTTCATGCATGTTTTCAAACATAAGGTTTCACAACAAGCATCAAAACTGAAGATAAGAAATGTTTTTAAGAAAAGATATATGGAAGTAGTTTACTCAAGAGATGCGGGGCAAAAGAAATTATAGTTACATGGGGCAGAGATAAAAGTGCAACTTTAACTTCAAAGCAAGTTTTTATCCTTAGAGGGGTGGGAAAGATTCCTGTTCTAGAATAAGAAATAAATTGTTTTTAGGAAAAATTATGATTTACAGATGTCAGGGGCTCTTATACCCTGCTGCTAATGTGGCATCACATTTTGTACCAAGTATAGACACAAATAGATGTTTCTGTTTACGAGCTCTTGCATGCAAAAAGAAGGCTCATTGTCATTAGGCATCAGAAAACCTCAAAACCATTAATTCATTAATTTGTTTACTTAGAAAATAAGTTGGTGTCCCCTATGTTACATCACCAGTCCATGCAAGCATAACTCCTTTATATTGAGCTTCCTGAACAGTTATTAACCACAACAACAAATTGCTAAGTACGGAGGCATGCCAGATAAGATTATCCCAGTATGTTTATAGTATCATGTTAGAATATGAAATGTAATTTTGTCTTCTGCCTTACCAATACACATGGAAAATGTTTCTCCTGCAGGAGGAAGGAAAAACATTGAAAGGCGAGTGCGTGCAAGCACATGTAAGTGGTTTCTTAAAGATTCTAATCAATCATTGTCTCTGCTTTTCCTGTGCTACCCCCATGGTAATAAGAGCTACTGCATAGCTTTTGTCATGCTAGCTCAGTGCATTTAGACATTCACATGCATCATTCTTTCGTAAAATATGAGTAAACAAAAGTACATCTCAGATAACAGCACTGGAAATATGGGTAAGAATTCTTCACCTCCCGTGCAGATTTTTTACTGGATGCCATAGTGTTGCTTTGCTGACATTGAAATTTGTTCCACCGTTTCATCATGAAAGGTTCAGAGCTTGCTTTTTAGCTTTCTGTTTTCATGTGAGTCTGTCTCATCATTCAGATCACAGATAATTGTTGTTCCCACCACCTCTGTCTGTGACATCTTTGAAAACATTATCTTCTCTCTTTTCTAAATGTGCAGTGTTTTTGGAAGTTAGAGACCTCACATGAATAAAAATGAAACAGAAAAATAATAAAAAAAATATTTAATAAGTTATTAAGTGTAAAAGCAAAAAGGAATGATAGCATCTTTAAAAATCTATATTAGAATCCATAAGAAACCTGCCAGATCCAGAAGAATATGCATGGATGTCAGAACTTCCCACAAGCAGAAAAGAATGGAAACATCATGAGAAGATATACATTTATTAACTTTCTTGAAAAGGTCATTTTCAAGTGTCAGCACTTCTGTGAAAGTTCCTTTCTTGGAAGAACCATGAATGAAACTTTTTTTGTTGTCAGTTGGACAAGCTTTTTTTTTTTTTGGTTGCTTGGTTGGTTTTTCATGGTCAAATCCATCTGAACCTGTGAAGACTGGTGCCTGCCCAGTTTGTTAAATATCAGTATGTGTGTTCAATGTAAATTAAAATGGAAAATTGCTTACTGTCAATTTTCCAAGCCATGACCCCCCTTGCAATGGTTATCCTGGAAAAGAAGCTCAGTAGTCAAGCACTGAGGGATCTACTTCAGTTCCTTCACCATTCTAAAAGGGTTAGATCATTCAAGAAGGTTTGCGTAGCCCCTGTGTGACTTCACAGGGATTAGTCTGACTATATTGTCATTCCTTTTGAACTGGAGCATCTGTCTGCAACTGGCAATGCAGAGTAACATATGAAATGTCAATTAATATGTAAAATTTCTAGACTTGATAGAAGAAATGGTAGGTTCTTTAGGTACAATATTTGACTGTAGTTGGCAGTTGTATTATGTGGTTGAACACAGAATACTGGGTGCTGTATCAAAGAATTTCCGTCGTATATTTTGAACCCAATAGACACATTTCAACTCTGATGTCATCTAGGACTTCAGTGGAATGGTCACCACTTCTTCCAGGTCAGAATTTGATTTTACAGGGATTAAAATGTTGGCAAACAAGAAACTGGAATTTCTTTAAATTGGGCTACTGTCATCTGTCATTGTGCATGGTGAATTTAGAGCTAACAGAAATGTTAATAAGGTTTCTTTGTGATAGAGGTTTTCAGCCATGTATACAGAGGCAGAAAACATCACATTATTTTCCTTGTAGAAAGCCCTTGAGTATACTGTTAGCATCAAATACTAACAACATTTGGTCATTAGTGACCTGCTCGGTGCTTGAATTTGTGACCTGAAGGAGATAGTCCTATTACCAATCCACCAAAATAATCTCATCCATGCTTATAGTAAATATTCAAGTCTGATACATTAAGAAAAATCACTTCTGCGTGTCTATCAAACTCATACTTCCAGTTGCATGCTTGTCTCTGATGACTGTCTCAGCTTGTGAAATGAAGTGTCAGTGAGCTCACGCCAGCTCTTGGGAATTCATTTCCTCAGACTGCTTTGCCTGTCTGTGTAGCTGTGCACAAGTCGATGCTGCCGCAAGACAAACCTGTTCAAATCTTATCAATTTTGCAATTGTCTCACCCTCTAGTGGCTTCTCTGGGAAACAAGATGTAAATGGTGGTTAAATTTGAGTGTTGGTACTTAAAGTCTGGGATGCCGGTCCTTCTATTTTCAGCTGACAGCTATGTTGTGGATGTACTTGCAAACTACACTGTAGTGATTAACTAATTTCAGTCTGCCTAAAATTCAGATGCTGTCCACTGCTCTGAAAGCCTTGATTACAGGGGAAGTCAGGTTTAACAGGCTTTTGCAGTGTTTTTCAGCATTTAGATAAGCCAGCCAGAACAGTGTATATGGCAGTTTGAAAGGATGGTGGTCTGATATTACTCATATCTAACATAAAATCTTTTTCAGTATGTGTCCAGGTCCTGTGTTGAAATAGGCCACGAATTTTCTTCTCCTAGAAGCATGTACACTAGCTGTGTAGTTAAGTGACAGTGTCAGTGTGAAGCAGTGCACTTAGTTTGTTAGATGCTTGCATAGCTTATTCACTTTCTTTGAGCTGTGTCTCTTCATGCTGATAGAAAAGTGGTCTCCTTAAAAGCTTTTGAGGCTCTGTTTATTTATAAGATCTATCTGGACAACTGAATAGTGATGCCAGAACAAATGAATTAATGAAAGCATGTGTGTAGACAGGGTATTCACTTTTCACTGCTGCAGACTCTCTCTTGACATTAAAAGTTATATGCAGGAGGCTTTTGTACTTATAGTGAATGGAGATGTAACGTTTAATACCTGATAGCAGGTGAAAATAAAGTTGTTGATGGAGTTACAGAGATTTGAAAGTATGGATCTATTTTATGCTGGTAGTTGATTTTGTCAGAAACACAGGCTGTGTGACAACTTTGCTGAATATATGTTGCTCATGGTACCAGCAAAACTGAGGCTAGTACAGGTATAGTAATTAATTTTTGGCATATTATTTGTTTTATATCTGTTATTTCTGTTATCTCTATATTTATTTACTAGGTAGTGTTTTTTTTAGGGTATCAGGAGTGGGTAAACTAAACAAATTCTATGAGTTAAACCTCATTGTCTTTCACACAAGAAAATCTCTAATTGTTTAGATTTTGACAGCAAATCCTTCAGTTAGAATGGAATGTTACTGCAGTTCAGACTGTTAAAATTCCTTCAATACTGCTTCCCCTAAAATGCTGTAACTGATGTTCCTCATCTGATTCCATTGCTACTTTTGGTCAAACTAGGACATGTTTTTTGTTTATCGATCCCTACCGTTAATAGTACAGGTATTTAGGAAAGTAAACATATAGAACTCCAAGTTCAGTGACAAATTGTAGCAAGGCTGTAAAGTTGGACACTCTTTCCAGATAAAAATCATTGTTACTATTTCTAACTTCTGTACTCTTTCTTCAACTCTCCATCACCTCACAGATAATACCGGGATGCACTTTTGCACTAATCAGCATAAGCAAACAAGTGGTTTTAACTTTCTGCCAGAACTGTTCATGAAACTCAGGTGTCTGTCCTACTTCTGTTGGGAATTACTGCAAGGAAGCAGTGGAGAAGCACTCATTAAAATGAGCAACTACCTGTAGCAACATAAAGCATAGGCAAGAGTCATTGTCTATTGCAGAAGGTAATGATGTTTGGAATATTAGCATTTGGCATTCAGTGCTTCTGTATTCTTCTGTGTCAAAGGTCTGAGCCTTACCTGGGGGAGGTGTGTGGGAGGAGCCTTACCTTGGAGATCTAAGGTGTGTGAATCAGCTAGTATGGAATTATTTGCCTTTTTAATTCATTTTACATAGACATCTCTCTTCTGAAAGGATTTTGAATAGAACTAACACAGATTAGGTTGTGAAATGAGTTACCATGTGTTCTTTTACTGCAGCTCATATAGTTGTAAATGAGATGTGAATTTTCAAAACTGGTAAGTGATGCTAGAAGTAGGGGAGGAAGTGTCTTCATCTGAGAGGATTGCTATTTAGAATAGAGTAACTGGCTTCTGCCTCTGGCATGAGTTTAAGACCATGAGTGCCCTAAAAGTGAGATATGTGTATAGGGGGTTTTGTTTGTTTATTTCTTAATAATGTATGTGTGGTAACCAGAGCTTCCTTGAATGATTCAGGTGCTTTCCCAAGCTCTGATGATATACTGTGCTATTTGCAGCACATATTCAAATGCAGTACAAATAAAGTAATTATTCTGTCTCTGAAGAACCTGATTAATCTTCCTGTCTACACGCAGAGAAAGAACTGTTCCAGCTCAGCTTTGTTTATATTATACCAGAATATATACACTTTTGTTTGTATTACACCAGAATATATATACTGTATATTCTACTGTATTTGGGTATAGGAAAGCCCCCAGTATAGAAAATGTACAAGTTGGTGTAATTGGTGGATCATCGATTTTAGGTGGAAGTTATTTACAGGTAGAATTAATTGGAAATGCTGTCTTTTTAAGTGTGGCTTTTGGATGAGTATGTGTGAAAGGGTGTTGACTGACAGATCTCTTTCACTCCAGACAGTCTAACTAGATCAGACAAGCAAGAAGAAAAGTAAAAAAAAAAAACAACAAACCAAAAAACAAAGGAGTAAGTTGCTGGTAAAGGGAACTTGCTCTGAGAAGCAAAACTGCAGTGACAGAGCTGGTTGAGAGGTGACACAAGAGAATTTCCTCGTTCAGGAGTGGGGAACTTGGAGGAGATAAGAAAACTTACGGTAGTTGATACAGATTCCTTAGAGCAAAAGTGAGACTTAAATCAGACAAATCTGCCTGAAAGGGCGTGAGGAGACAGGCAGGCAGAGAGTGAGTGAATTCAGCAGAAGGAAGATGGGGAGGGAGATGGCTTAAAGGAGACAGAAGAAAGGAAAGAAAGGAGAGAAAAGAAGCAGGGAGGGAGCAAGGGAGAAAATAGCTACAGAAAAGAAGGAAGAAAACATTTTGCATCCAGCTTGGAAAAAAGGGTAATGTATAGTAAAGAGAGAGGTCAAAAGGAACTTTGTTTGATGACATAGTAGATTTAGTCAATTTATTTGAGATTGTATTCAACATTCTTTGATTCCACAGAACTGAAAAAAACTATCAAATACTTGCAAAACATGTCAAGTATTTTTTATGATTGGCTTTTTAGCACTGATTTCAATACCATACATTAGGGCACTGAGACATTGGGATGACAAGTTCTGTTATATGTTACAACTGTGAAATCTGTTGTATTTTGTTGGGCTTTTTTCACCTCTGTGAAATTATAACTTGCTGTTCACTAACCTTGCAGTGCAATAGTCTCATCACTGAATCCCTCCTCTCATGACACAAAAAGGGGTAATGACACAAAAACAAGGGCAAATTTTCAGAAGAGGTTGTGACTCAATGGCTGTTAGGCATATTCATTCATATGGTCTTTTGAAAATTTAACAATGTATGCCCAATCAGACTTAAGGCATTTGAAGCTGGAATCTTGCTTTCCCTGTTTTTTTCCAAGAAGGGCATAGAAAATCTGATTAATGCTTGAAAGTAGTGATAATTGTCTTTTTAAACTTAATTCTAACTGCAGAAGATGGGAAATGCCACATCTTTGGGTAACACCATTGTATTAAATTTTGTTACCGTTAATCTAAAGGGTTTTCTGAGTAGCTACTAAATTAATGAGACTGATTCAGTAGTCAGAGAAGTTAACTGCTACTGAAAATTATGATAGATGCTGATATATGTTCTTTACTTAATAAGCCAGATTTTGCTTACACTTACAGGGGAGGCTGTAGCTCAGATAGTTTATGTTCTTGATTTCTTTCACACTGTAGGTTGGATTTTTGAAAGAGACTCAACAGTTTCACAGTTCAACATGTAACCTGTATTTACCTGCTTGCAAAGTCGGATTGGATGTTTTCTATGTAGTAAGCCTGAAGCTCACAACTTAATTTCAGTGACATAGAAAATCTAGTTCTGAGTACTTAACATCAACAAATGAAGACATACATGATATGAAGTCATGAATTAGTATCACTTATTCTACTGGTTCAGGCTTGATCACGCAGTTTTGAATGGTTAACTTTTTCCAAAGTAGACTTTATGCTGAATCAGATCATTGTCATCTAACTTTGTTTGATCAGATCACATTCATTTCTTTGCAGCTGTCAGAAAGTCAAAAAAACAAGAAAGCCCATGAAGCCAAGACAAACAAAGTGCTGTGTGTGTTGGTTAATTAAACAGAAATGCAATTATAAGTTCATGTCTGATCTGGAAGCATTATATTGTTAAGAGGTCCAGTATTAAGGCCCAAAATTCAGTTTTCTGGGATAAACAGGGTTGGATTATAGAATAAAATGTCACACTGAAAATTGCCCTTGATATTTAACATATATTAAGAGTTGCAAAATTTCAGCTATTGTATAAAAGGTATTAGAAGAGACCTTTATTCTCTTTTATGAAGAACACGTATTTTACAGTAACACCTGGTATAATAACCTGTGTATAAATTTAAAGACTATGAATGGTTGGGGTTTTTTTCTTCTTTTTTTTTTTTTTTTTTTTTTTTTTTTTTTTTGTAGCTTCATACAGCCATGTAGAGATGTAGAGGTAGCAATACATTTTTTTCTATGGAATACTTGAGGAAATAAAAGGAAAACAGAAGTAAGGTTTGCAGATTGCTGAACTGAATTTTGTCGTTGCTGTTTAAAAAACCCCAAACTTTAAACTATGCATGAAATCGTCAGTCCCAGAAGTTTCAGCTGCAGCATATGGAAGTTTTCAGTTGCATCTTATAATATGTAGTTAAAGCAATCTTGAATTGATTTTGCCAGGCACTAAGCAGTTGTTGACAGAAATATATTGGAGCAGAAATCTAAGCAGGTGGGTCATTCCATAAAATGACTCCCAAATCATAATAAAATGAAAAATCTCTCTGAAGATTTGACCCAAACTTTTCATTCTGGCCAATTAATACTTAGTCCAAAAAAGGAAGCAAGTCCCTCACCATATGTACGAGCATGAATTTTTACTATGTATTATTTTCCAGCATCTCAACCAGACTACTACAATAGGCAAAGCTCATAAGAGCTGCAGGAACAACAGGTTCCTGCTTTCCTTTGGCTCGGAGTCATGTGGCAGGAGGGCTAAAGCAGAGCGTCTAGAAATGCGAGAGTAGTTGCTGAAGCAAGGTTTTGGCAGCTTACACAAACTTCACAATTTTCTGTTTCTATTCTGTCTTCCAATAGAAATATGTGTATTTATAAATAAAACAGGATTTATTTTGACACAGTTTATCGTTATCTCTATGAGGCCAGGTTCAGTGAATCACCCCAACATTTGCTTTAGAGTCATTACAAGGGAGGCACTTTGTGGCATCCAATTAATGATCAGACAAGCCTTAGCTAGAGTTAAATTGTTCGCAGTTTTGTTAAGTCTTTCCTGGGACTAACTTTGGTACTGCTGAATAGAGAAATCTAGTTCTCATTTTCAACCTATTCTAGAATTTGTAATAAAGCCTGTAATATCTTATATGCCAGAACAGTTAAAAATCAGAACACCTTTTTCTTTTAGGGGTAATTACTTACAGCTACAAGAATTAAATTTTATTTTTTTGACTGAACTTGTATGTTATATCTGGCATTAAAAAATTAAAGAGAACCTCACAGTAAAAATTACTGTAGAACCTGATAACATTTGCAATTTATGAGTAGATATACTTAGGTAAGAAAAAGAGGGTCATCGTTTTATTGTCACAAAATGCATTATAATAAGAGATGCTTAGATTAAAGTAACTTTCAGGAAAGAAGCAGGGAGTCAAGAAACAATACACATTTTTCTTAAAGGTAATAGGAGCTGCCCCCTACCTAGGAATGAATGGCTTGTGGAGGCTGGATGAATTGTTAAGAGCTGAGCTTGTCAATAATGCTCCTTGAACTTGATTCATCATCATTTGGCCTCTTCTATTTTTCCCCCAGTCCCTGTTCCTACTGTGCTGGCTAGCTTGAAACCTTTCTCTTATTTGCTTTTGTCCTCTCCTTCCAGCCTCCCAGAGTGCCAGCTCTCTGCCTGCTTGGGATTCGGCTGTGCTGTAACCCTTTGCTAATGGGTATGGTAATTGGGGTAGAAAGGAAAAGTAAATTCAGCCTTCTTAAGAGACTAACACATGAATACATTAATGTGTAGCTTGAAAGGTGCCTACAGTCATATCTTGTGTCATTTATAGGGCTGCTATTAGATCTTGTGTGATTTCTCAGGATATTACATATAAATTTTTATTAACCATAGGATGTGTTATGTAAGTGATGAGAGAGGTTATCTCATGATAACATCACAAGTAATGCAGATCATGTGATATCACCTCTTACTTTAAGAACGCACAAACACAATGGGCTCATAAGAGACTTACAGAGGAACTTTTTCTCAAGCACGTAACAATATGCAAATATCTCAGGATCAAAGGTAAGTCAAAGAAAAATGGCACTGAGTAGAATAAGTCAGCTCAGCTAGCAGCCTAACTACATGACAGACCCACAGGCAACTTCAGAGCTGTCAGCTTTGCTGCCTGTGGAGCCCACCAAGGGGACAGATGCTTCTTCTGGATGAATATTTTCAGCAGCTTGGCATCTGGGCTCCGTGATGGCCTGTGTGTCATGTGGGCGTGAAAGCTTTCACCATGCTGCTGAGGATGGACACAAAGGAAAATAGATTTGCTGAGGTTAATGGTAATTAAATATAAATTGTCACAACTATTTTTTAGCCAAGTTCTACCTGCCAGTTATTAGAGAGAAAAATGACCTCAGAAAACAAAGCCAAAGCTTTGCTTTAAAAGCACACATTTTAATTATACTTGCTGTTTATTTCTAGATACTGTCAGAGCTGCACTGAATGCAAGTGGGAAGCATATCCATATACATGTATACACATATATAAAACTCACTCTAAATAGGGAGTTACACGCATGATAACCATTTGTTCAGCCCTGTATCATATTCAATCTGGGCACATTTACTGTGTCTACCCTGAGGATTGATGATAATGAAGCTAATGAAAAAATACCCCTCAGATCTACTTCATCTGGCTAGCTTCATCTTCCCAGCATATGGCAAGCCAAAGCTACCCTTGTTTACTCAGGTACTGTTATGCTCTGTTGCTGTTGTGGCTAGAAGGATAGTTTTAGCCCTCAGCTCAGTGAACTGGCAAAAATCACTAGAAACGGGGATTTCATTTTTTCCTTTTTTTTTAACACTTTTTTTTTTACATTTATTTTTTATTTCTAACAATTGAAAAAAAGGGTCATCAAGTGTTATTTATATGAGATGTTAAAGTCTTCAGATGTTGTCTTGACTGTCTGAGCTGAAAGATACACTTTACAGAGGAAACAAAAAGTATTTGACTTAATTTTGTTGGAGGAAAAAAAACAAAAACCAAAAAACAAACAAACAAACAAAACCAAAAAAAAATCCCAGACAGATTACTGAGGGTAGCTTTCTTCATAACTTTTTTGTTTTGTTTGCTTTGAACACAATACACCAGGTGCTAGAGTCAATTAAGAACAAACCAAGCCAGTGTCTGGTCTTAGGAGAGCTCTTGCCATCCATGTTCTGGTGTAGCTTCCTCAGAAGTCACTATAATCCACAGTCCACGGAAAGATGCCAAGTTTTTACTGTTTATGAGTATGGTCAATGGCAGGTGCCAATAAGAGATGCACTGGATAGCCTTAGTTTAGGATTAAGCATATTCCTTTATGAGCAGTCAGTGGGACTAACTTGACTGAATATATGTCCATGGAGTTCAACCCTGACCAGGGAACTAATATGTAACCAGTAAATCACTTTGAACCTATTTAACCCTAAATATGCACATGCGTGTCATATGGAGAAGAAGGACTGTAATTTGGGCAAGAGAATTTGCTACCTGCAATTGGTCTTATTTTTCAATTTGATTCACCTAATCTTTTTCTTTTTTTTTTTTTTCCTATGAAAATGAGGATTATTTTTGTCAACTTATGAATGGTCAGAGAAGGACTTCACAACATTTCAGAATGCATTCAAAAACTACTCAAGAAGCACAAAACCAGAATGCTTGTAAAAGTCTTTAAATGCAGGCCAGCTGTTTGCTGTAACCCTCCCCTCCAACCCAACAGCCCTGTGGCCCCGTGAAGTATTCTAAAGCACATTCTGGACAAGAGATGTAATGGCCAAACTAGGACTATAAGAGACTTTCCAGAATGTTTATGACTGATCCTCAGAAAGTGCTTTCCATTTTCATACACCTTAGTTTTTACAACTTTACTAATAACAGCTGAAAACTTAAACCTACCCATGAGGGATTGTCTAGTGAAATTAAAAACAAAAGAACACACTAAAACTTTTGATAGATATAGAGATGGAGGTAGTGCACTGAAGTAGTTACATTTATTTAGCAGAAAATTGAAAAGAAAAACAGCCTGGGAAATGATATTTCTGGTGAAATCCTGTCTCTGCTGTGACGGATTTTATCCATTTATCAGTCTGGTATAAGAGTCTCCTACAATAGTGTCTCTAGTGTTTGATCTGCTATAGTTTCTGAGTGATCTTTCATGATACCTTTTCACTGACTGTAAAAGAAGCTGAATCGGACTAATGAGCTGACCCTTTTTTGTAATTTCTGAACAAATGATTCCATTGCTAAATATTCAATATGATAGATTTAATCAATTTTGATAATGCAGGCAGTAAATTAGTATTAAACCCTGTCAGGAGACCTTCTGAAATACTACTACTACTACTACTACTCCTCAGGTAACTAGAGCCAGGTCAGTGTTTTTCCAGTATTAGTGAATGCTTTCCTTCTTTTAAATCAAGTCAGAAGTAAACAAAAAGTTTAATAAAATTGGAATAAATTAAGTAACTTCCTTCCCTTTCTGTGAAATTTGTTGGTTAACTGGTTCAAGAAGTTCCAGTTAATTGTATTCCTCAAAATATCCCAACAAAACAAAGGTAATATATTGAGACAGCTGTATGTATAACAACTATACTGTCTCTATTATAATGAAATCCTGATTCTGATGGAAAAGTTCAGATAATTTTCTGGATATTAAAACCCCTCAAACATAAGATATTTATAGAAGTGGACATACAAAGTCTTGTTCAGAGGCTGGTGAATCTAATGCATGTTTCAGCTTTCTGTGTATGAATGTGAGAAGAATGAAAGGGGAAAACCAGCACTGGCACAGGTTGCCCAGAGAAGCTGTACATGTTCATCCTTGAAGGTTTTCAAGACTCAGTTGAACAACCTGAACCCTGAACAACCTGATCTGGATTTAGTACTGACCCTGCATAGAGCAGGGTGTACCAAGGACCTTTGGAGGTCCCTTTCAGCCTGAATGACTTTGTGATTTACTGATCCTGTAAAAAAGTGAGCTTATAAAAAGAAGTAATTCATAAAGGAAATGTTGGGATTAGCGTATTTCTTTAAAAAAAAAACAAAAAAACAAAACAAAAAAAAAAAAAAAAAAACAAACAAAAAAAAAAAAATCCCTCTGCCCTGCAGGGAGCCACAATGGTTTTGAGATTGTTCCAAGAGGTTTCACCTCTTAAAATCCCTACTGTAGGGAGTGATACTACAACATCAAAGATGATTCTGACACAACATTTGCAGCAGGTAACACCATCCAAGGTTAGTAGTGTGATGAATGATGTCATATCACAGGAGGCAATGAAGTACTAAGTTATTACCTCTGATTTAGCCAGAGGAATACTTAACCGATGAAATTATTAAATAAGGACAGCGTCCTTAAATAAGGAAGGAGTCCTTAAATAAGGAAGGAGTAAATGAGCAAACATTTCTATAACTGTGGTAACTTGACATATGCTAAAATGTTTGGTGCACAGGTGATGTTCCTAGTAAAAACATCCACTGCTGGCACTCCAGAGGGTTCACAACTGTTTCAGTTTCCCTTGTTTTATTTTCCTTCTCTATGTGTATCTTCAGAAGGCTTCTTGGACTAATAGTCACTGCCAAAAAAGATGCGTATATCTCAATTTTGCATAGATGCTACTTACTGCCACTAAGATGACTTACCAGTAAAACTGCTCTGGAAGCTTCTATCTATATTTTATGACAGAAAAATTACTGTTTATGTTGACCAAGTCAAGGAAAAAATTACTTGTCAAGTGAAAATATTTGCTTAGAATTGTTCAGAGGGTAATCTGCCTCAGCTAGCAAGATGTTCCATAGAAATTCATAGTTCAGAAGTTTATGTCTTTGCTATCCATCATATACCAGACTCCTATATCCGTCTTCTTAGCAAGAACACATCTTGTGATATTTGGTCATACTTCTGGCAAGAGCTGTCAGATTGGCTCCAGAAAACCTGCAGATCGGTGTAGATTATGGGAGACTTTCTTGTGCTTTTGTCAGTTCTGTTAGCAAGAGCTCAGCAATTAGATGAAGAACACTGAAGTCAGATTTACTTTGGTAAAGTCAAAGACAGAATTCCTGTGTAGACTGAAGTAGTCATAATTCCTCTGTACTGAAGACACTTGCTTCCTGTCCATCAAAGCAACCTGTCTGTATTCCATTTTCACAAAATTTTGTTCTCAGTAAAGAAAATGTGTACCTCTGCTTCCTGTTGATTAGAAAATTATTGCCCTTTTGCCATTTCTTCTTGGATAGAGATTAGACCACTTGTATGTGTCATCCTAATTATGGATTACCAAAATTTTCTGGTTTTGAGGATTATGGTAGAAGTAATTGAAAGTCTACACTGTACACAGACAGTATCATCTTTCTGGTGATGCCTGCTATAAGCACATTTCCTAGTGTCTCATTACCTTCTACTCTCTCAAAGTCCACTTATGGTGCCAGCTCTTAACTTTACTGCTAATGTGCAGTTTTATCTATATGTCATCTCTCCTGTCTCCAGTCACATGCTGTCAAAACTTCCACTGTTTTGTAACAGTGCAGCTTGATAGAGACAGGAAACAATGCAAAATATCAAGATAAAATGAAGCTTTCAGAGATAAGGGGCCCAGAAATTACTAAATCCACTGGATTTATCCCAAGTTTGACTATTTTAAACATAGACATTTAAACATAAACATTTTCCTGTTCAAGAAATAAAGCCATAATCATAATGATATCAAACCCCAGTCAGATCTTTTTGTACTTTAGAGAAGGTGAGGAATATAAGATTGAACAATAGTAAGGATGGTAAGAGGTAGTTTACATGGCAAATCCTTTTGCAATTGGGAGCATGTCACTTTCTATAGAAAAAAAAAAAAAAAAAAAGATACAAGAATAGGTATTCCAGAAAGACAGCAATGGCAAAAGTAGTTGTTATTTTTTCCAGAAGTATGAAAGTGCAAATATATGTGTATAGGTGGAATTAATATGAATTTATATGCCTTAGGTTAGTGTAATAGTTATTCTACCTCCAATAATGTAAATTTGAAGTCCGACAAAGACGTTTCCTTCAGAAACAAAGCCTGGAACTCATCTGTGTTTGGTTGTTTGATAGTGTACATAAGTGTAAATCTATATGTTGCACTCTACATGAACACATACACTTTTTTTTTTTTTTTCAGCTATGTTTACGCAGATCTCTGAATCAAGAGAATTATTTTTTAATTATTTAACAACAATAGATGATAGAAAGCTATGAAGTAAGATTTGGAAAATTGGCAAATAGTGATTTCAGACAACATGAGAGAAAATGCTTACGTTATGTCCATATAAAGTTATGGCTAATTATTCAGTTTGCATTATATTCTGCTATTAAAGGGCACAAATAATGACCTTTGAAGAGTTTTCCAGCCTTTGCAGGTTTTCAGCTTCTTTTCTATTGTCTTGCTGTAAAAGTATGAAAACAAAGATGGAATGAGAGAAAAAACTGTATTAAAAAGAGCTTACTTAGTTACATCAGTCTTTGTCCTTTTGGACATTATTTTATTTAGTCCCAGTGAATTTAACAAAGTTCATCTAGTACCACCTTCCCTAAAAGTCTGTCCCTGTTTCTTTCTTGTCTTACTCTGCAGCTATTGTTTATTATTACCAGTTTTTAAATGAGTATGTTAAATTATACTGTTATGATATTCAAAACAATGAAATGCCTAAAATGTTGTCTTATTTTAAGATGTGATGTGTGTTCCATCCTTAGTTTGCAGCATTTAAGAGTGAGACTTAAGAAAAAGATGCAGATGTATTTTGCTTTATATTTTAGGCCTTTTATAAATAGAAATCCAAGTCTTGCATGTAATGAGGTAAATGGTAAAGCCTTTGTTAACTACTTTAAAATAAGAATTCAGTCTGACAAAAAATGGGAAAAAATAACCTTGACTGATCAAAAACTTATATAAAAACCACTGTCTGATAGACACCTTTCTGGTCCATGCAGTAATTACAGAGTGAAATTATGACCTTTGGAATGAGAACTCCTTTTGAGCTCTATCATGTAAAGATGTAATTGGGCCATAAAATCCTTATAAAAATTTATGAAAGAAATTTGACTGAACAAGTCTGGTGGATAATGTAGAAACTTGAATATCTCAGTCACTTTGCTGAATTTACACCTTAAAATTTCTCTGTAGAGATAGCATTGCCCCACCTCTCATTAAGTGATGGCATCAAGATCTTCTACAGAAGATCCTATTTAGATGAATCTTCACTGTTCATTTGTTTCTAACAACTAGATGGTACAGAATGACCAAGACTACCCAAACCGATGATGCCCACCACAGGAAAACATAAAAGTATCTGTTTTTTAAATGGTAGCAACCCACAGTCACCTCATGAGCTCAGTAATGTCTTTGGCTGAATATGCAAAACTGAGGCACTCAATCACAAGCCAGGTATAATAATCATGAGCTTTAGAATTAAATATGTGTTAAGATCTTCAAAGCATTGAAAGTAACACATTTATAGTTTTGTCCATTTCCTCCTTTCATCCTGAGTCTATCTTCTTTGTGGACTCCAAACATCTTGTAGACTCTTTTGGAAACTGAGGAACCATTAAAAGTAAGGATTAATCCTCCACTTTGTATTTTTGGCATTTTCCAGAGACTCTCTGGGTAACTTAAAAAAAGAGTTTTCCTTTATTCAGGTACATGATAGATGATAACATTCAAGTCTAGAAATGTCAATAGCAAGTTTATGCTGCCATTTGTTCGTGAGAGGTGTTGGCTTGCAGTTCCTCTGTATTCGGTATGATTTCCTGCTGCCTGCCAAGTGGATGTTGGTGCAGTCCTAACTGTAGGAATACACTGTTGCAATAATTATAAACAACACTTTCACAAAAATTATTTTTAGAACAGCAACTGTCCTTTTCAATGTAAACATGGTTTTTTTTCTTCCACAGTGGCAATTTTAATGTGAACAAGCAGTATTCCATTTGATTTTTTGTAGGTGGTATCCTCAAATTACATAGAAAAGATTTCTCTTTCCCCAATTATGCCTTGTTATTTCTAAGTTTAAAAATATGTTGATTCATAGGAAAGATATAGATTTTTTCCAAAAATAAGATTTGGGTTGGGTTTTTTTTGTTTGTTTGTTGTTCTTCCACTGTACTGTGTAGCTGAAGTACTACTCCTATTTACTTGCTTTCAAACTGGGGTAATTCAATTTTCACAGGCAGTATTTAGGTAATGTTATTTGAAAGAATCTCTTGTATGTTGGATGTCAGAGATAATTATTATTGTACTGCCAGAGTTCAGAAGGTAGTGGTTAGGGTCTTGCACTTGTTCTGTCAATCTAGCAAGGTTCTTAGGCACATGCTTAACTGTAAATATGTGAATAAGCCCCAGAACTGCATGGAATATAAATAAATTTATAAATAAACCTGACATGTAATTCCCTCAACATATGCATAGAGCAGAAGTCTATTACTTCTGAAGAAAAAGCTGCTTTTGTTTGTTGAGGATAAAGTGGAAGGAAATAGGAGGTCTGAAAATGAGGAGAAACGTGCAGAGAAAAGAAAGGCATGTGATAGTATCTGTCTGAGAACGTTAGTTACGCTATTACGCTAATTTTTTATGTTGCTCATTTTTCTTTCTTACCATCCTCTTATGCTAATCTCTTAAACCAGAAATATATTTGAAATCACAGCAGTTCAGTGTACGGATGTATTCTACCCTCTCTCTGAGTATACACAAGGCAATACAACACAACTCTCTTTCCAGACAACAAATGTTGGCTATGTCTTTTTGCTGAAGTGCATTCTTCCTGTCTTTACGAAACCAAAGATTTAAGCTACTGAAGTCTAACCATATCAAAACCATCAAACTATGCCAGCAAACTTCTGAGAAGCCACTGGTACCAGTTCCATTTATCTTTGTCTTTAGGCACCTCAGCATTCTTCACATACCTACCAATGCTACCCCTAACAATTGTTTAAATGTTTTTCACTTTTAGATTTCAGACATAATGCATCAATCTTCTGATCTGGATACCCAAGCATGTTTTTTTAACAATATATGGGAATGACATTTTTCAATAATCTTTCAATTTATGTACATTTCATAATGCTTTCAGCATATTGTCTGGAGTATTCAATCTGTGATACTTGGCTATTTTCTGTATTAAGGTTCACTCAACAGAATGAAAGTTTAAAAGTTTCTTCTTTACATTTTTGACACTGAGGAACTAATGCATTGTTGTACCAGCTATTTCTAAATAAGAAAAGGCTAAGAAAATAATGTGTCACTTTTATGCATATTTGTGGTACAATAATATATCTTATGATTTAGAACTCTAAAATGAGCTGCAAATAGATGGACACCTCTTCCTAAATAAAAGGGATAGCAACTGATTTAAATGCCATTTCAAAAGGCCCTTAATGGACTTTTAAAATTCCTTGGAATGAAGTTATTTAAATACAAATATTAAAAATAATACTAAGGAAACTGGAACTAATGCAGCTTTGATAAGAGTTTTTTACACTATCCTATATCTAGAGTATTTCAATGGCAGAATTGGAATTAGTCATTCTGTGCTTTGTCTTTCAATGGAAACTGAAAAAAAAAAAACAAAACAGAAAAAACTTAGAGGTCTAAACGTGCAGGTAGAAACAGAGAGAGTAAAGTTGCCTAATCTCATGGAAAATACCTGAATATGTTTCAAATACATGGCCTGGAAGCCTGACTACATTTTTTTCCCCCTTAAAATAAAAAATGTTCATCAATTTTAAATCTGGATTTTTAATTTTTCTTTTTTCTTCAGTAGGTATTCCTGTTATTTCCTAACTTATAAGTATTATATTTTTTTAA
>JANIJG010011604.1:20298-47379 GCA_024611175.1 Megaceryle torquata | reverse complement strand
ATATATTTTCTGCCTTTGGAGACAAGTAGTACACCTGTCTGTGTATATGCATCTGCAGATTATTCTTCCATAGGAGACCGTGAGGTCTCCTATAGCTGTATCAGACTTTGTCTTCCTAACAAATACATTCATAAGCATATTTTGCTTTCCTATTTATTTGCTATTAGAGGTTTGATATTGGCTTGTTTTGTATCAGTTGTCTTGCCTATCTCCAGCTAACTGTGGTATACCCCAGCTTTGCATTTGAAGCACTGCTTTAAGTAGTGATACCTGTTATTGTTCTACAGTATTAGTGAAATGCAAGTAGGAAAGAAGAGTGGGTTTCACCTGAGAAATAGTCTGAAACCATAAAATGCTTTAAAACAAGAGAGTAACAGCCATGGCTACCTTTTTCTTATAAATGCAATTTGGGATTAATTTAGTGCTCTAATCTGTTCACAAATCATTTGGAAAGAAATATAATCAGCAGGACCATATTAATTTTTATCAAGTATTTTCCAATTGTTCATGTTCAAACGTCAGCCTCGGAGGAGAGTTACCCTTTCTGTTTACACTTACACACAGTTCTTCTTAGTGTGTGAATGATCATGTCTTGTTTTACAGTTTTTATTTGGCTGTCTTTGAACTGACAAAATAATTGAAGGGCAATGAATAACTAGTAGTAAATATTAGTTTTCATTTTGAGATCTATTTTCCTCTAAATTTAATTGTAAAAATAGACCAGTTTGTAAACATTATTTGCACTTTTTTTTGTCAAGTGTCACTAAAAGATCAGTTATTTGTATTTCATAAAAATCTTTGTGATAACTGTACAAATCAACAGTAAGTGTCATTCACATCATTACTTTATATGATATAAATCATTCCACCTGGATATACATAATGGTAATTTTCAGGTTCAGAGGAGTATTTTTGCATTAGCTTGTATAATGTACTATAAACATGCAGAAAAGAATATTGCATGTATTTTTTCTACTAATATTCTTATTTGCAATATGACTTAACACAAAACAATGCTTTCATTTCCACATTCAATATTTTTAAATCAGTCTTGCATTAACAGAAACTTTCTTTAGCATTTAATTCAGTTACACATAGAATCATAGAATTATAGGGGTTGGAAAGGATCTCTGGATATCATCGACTCCAACTGTGCAGGATCACCCAGGCACGCCACACAGGAACATGTCTAGGCAGGTCTTGAAAGTGAGAAGGAGACTCCACAACATCTCTGGGAAGCCTGTTCCAGGCTCTGTCATGATCACAGGAAAAAAGTTTTTCCTCTTGTTGAGGTGGAACTGCCTGTGTTCCAGTTTGTGACCTTACCTCTTGTCCTATTACTGGGCACCACCAAAAAGAGACTGGCCCCTTCTACTTGAGACCCACCCTTCAGATATTTGTAAACTTTAATAAGATCCCCTCTCAGTCTTCTCATCTCCAGGCTAAACAGCCCCAGGTCTCTCAGCCTTTCCTCATAAGAGAGCTGTTCCAGTCCCTTAATCATCCTCATAGATTTCCATTGGACTCTCTTTAGTATTTCCCTGTCATAGTTGTATCTGTTGGTTCTGAGATTCTTAACATTAAGTATCTTCATAGAAATTACTATTTTAAAGAAGAATCTATTGGAATGGCAATTTCTCTTTGTCAAGGGACATAAAAACTTGCAGCTTCAGAGTGACAGCTGTTGTGGTGACGGGGTAGGACAATGAAAGAAGATCTTCCCATACATGTCTCTATTCTGACAACAGTGGAGCAGATTTCAGTAGAGTAACATATGAAAAAAATCATTGTTCAATCAAGCTTGTTTGCACGGGAAATGATAATAGTAGGGCTTCTGTGTGCCATTTCTCCTTTCTCATATATAAGCAGATAGGTGGATCAAAGATAAAGGTTGATAACTACCTATCTGTCTCTCTCTAATCTATATGCATCTTTATTCTTTAGGCATGGGAAGTGGATCCAATGTGCAAATAAAGTGTGTTTCCTGGACCAGGCTTTATGGCTCTCTTTTGGTTGTCCTGAGAAGGCTACTTCTAAGCTTTGTTATGTTTTGTTATGTTATGTTAATGTTGTATTATATGTTATGTTAATGTACATTATCTTATGCTGGGTATTATACCTTAATTTTATTAAAAAGATGGTCTTGCTGTTAAATAACTTCAGTCAAGGATTGAAGGAGAGAGAACAAAAAATATAACTTGTGACAACAGATGGCAAAACTAAACCTTAGTCCACAGAGGAGTCAGTAGGTGCACAGCACTTTCACCCGTAGTCATTAGGTAGTTCTGACCTTGGTGCACAGCACAGTGTGGAAACAGCTCTGCCCAAAATCTGGCATTGTAGGCACATCGGTAAGATGTGACACTTTGCCACATTCACTTATAATAAATTCTTCTCCAATAGTTGTCAGTGTAGGAGGTTAAAACTAAATCTGCTAATAAATCTTGCTGTATTTAGTTCACAGTCTGCAGTGTATTGGTCTATAATCTGTAGATTAATGCTATTTATTTTACACTTCTTGTCTAGTTATTTGTATTTCTTAAGATGATCTTAAGATGATAACTTAAGATTTCTTTTCTATCCCTGGCTTGCTTCAGAAAACAGCAGGAAAGGTCCAGAAAGGCAAATCAGTTCTCTGCCCTGCACTCAGTTTAATCATTGGCAAGGTGCTTTGACTGCCTGCCTGATTTTGTTCTGCTCTGGTTCCCTGGGTGCCACTACACTGAAGAGGTGAATCTGAACCCAAAAATATATTTGTTGACTTTTGAAATGCCTCTAAATAAACAGCTTTTATTGTATCAGCCTTTCTTATAACATAATTTACTTTGTAGTAATGTTTTAAGATGTAGAATAAAGCACACTATTCTGACTCATCCAGTTTTGTTGGGGTGCCATCCTCCTACTTAAGGCAATTTTCAGATTCTGTATCATCCTGGCACTGGACACATTGCTCACTTTGGAAGAGCCACAAGTCATGCTGCAAAGACTTTCCTTGTGTTTCAGGAAAGCCCACAGGTTTTTCACTGAGCTGTTAGTGCACTGTTGCTCACTTCCTCCAGTGTGCCTCATAGTAAGGAGGTAACTGTTTACGCACCATTTGAGGAATGTGTGCAGCCTTTCCAAAAAATCCTCACAGTGTTAGTTGTGTATTTTCCTCATTAGTTTTAAATACTGGTGTGGCAGTGACTGATTCTTTGAACCATTAATCCTACCTAAGACACACTTAAAATCAGAAAACATCCAGTACTAACAAGGATGCTCATGGACTGTCTGCTTTCAATGATGATATTCTTAAGTTTTCCAAGAGCACTAAATATCAACTTCAGATTTCTTCTTCCTCTGATGAAGGGAATTCACTCTGACATATTTTTATATTTCAGGCCACTTTTTCTTAATCGTTCTTATTTATTTATATTTAATAGTGTTTGATAAGTCTAGGAAACATCTCAGAGCATGATTGGCACTAAGACTGTCTGTTGGTGGATTTACATAAGAGGTAAAGTCTCACACATGTTTGCACTTCGTGGTTTTATATGTGTTGTTGTTGGAAGAAGTTAATACACCAAATATGTAATGATAGGGAAAACATATTTTCATATTCTTTTTCATAGTTGGATTCAGAATTTAACAGTCTGATTGAAAAAAAAATATTTAATTTGTTATTCATCTGATATTTTTTAACTTAGCTTTTGTCTTTATATTTCTTGACTTTTGACAATGTTTGTTTCTAAAGTTTGGGCTTATGATATTGCTTCCATTGAAAAGAATGACAGAAGTCTTTCAGCAGAAGCAGGACTGGGCCCCCTGTAGTTTTATTTATACATTTTTCTGAGTAATCAGAAGCATGAATTTAGTGTCTTTAAATTTACCTAAACTGTTGTCTGCTAAAATCTGCCTATAATCAAAAATATATTGTAAATATTATTATTAAATCAATTATTTAAAGAAAATTTTTAAAACCATCCAACCATTTGGAATAGTTGTAATTATTTTATCTTTCCTTGAAAATAAAACAATAAAGCAAATTAAATTGTTGCAAGAAACAATTCAAGTGACCACTACTGTTGAAATACTCAGACTAAAGGAAGTTCACAACCTCTTAGATGCAGACAGTGCTTAGATGAGGTAGAGATGGACATTTCCTTGTATTTTTATGTTACTGTTTCAGTTTTTCTTCTGTACCTTCAGGGATAATAAGAACTGGGAGCTTTTTATTACTTTTGTGGGAATTGCTGGTTCTCAGCATCAGTCAGAATTTAACCTTTTTTGTGGTAATTTTCTTGGCTGCTACTAAAATACCTACTGCTCATAAGGATAAAGTATCCGTTCCAGGTGGTTTTGACATTCTCATACTGAGTGCATCACCTAGGGCATCTCAGAGGTCATGTCACTTAATCTCTCTTTCAAATATCTTTTCATAGGCGCTAAGCAGTAAGGAGGGACTCCACATTAGCTTCTTACAAGTACCCCATAATTCTGCTTCTGCATGGGTAGCTGAGTTTTTTGTTTGGGGTTCCTGAAACACCATTTTGTGATTAGCAGAATTCTAATGAAAAACTGTGGAGACTTTATTTTTCCAGTATTCTCAGGGGCAAGCAATTTGCCTATGGCTGCATGTTCGTTTGCCAAGCTGATACTGAGGCAGGTCTCTAAATAGGTACTGCACATGCAGAGACTTGATTTGTATATGCAAAACAATATTCCCCATAAAGACAAGAGTGATGCTGGGTATCAGATTTTCAGGTTTGAAATGGAGGGTAAGGAGCATGTGTAGTGGAAGTCAGCACTGTCAGTCCCTTAGCTCTCTCTTCACGTATTTTAACAACTGATTTGTTTTCAGATCTGTTAATTCACATCATTTCAAGCAACCAGAAGTTATAAGTAGACCTCAACATGATGTCATCGAGAGTAAAAAGGCAAAAAGCCCCCCAACATTATTTTAACTTTTAAACCTATTTCAAATCTAGCAACCAGTTAGGATATATAGAGCACATTAATTTATTTGCACTACCTCAAGAAGTGAAATCTTTTAATTGCGTACCCCGAGAGCTGATTGGTGGTGGTTGGCGGGAGCTGGTGGTGGTTTGGGAGGGGGGCCGGGCGCGCCGTGCCCGGAGCCGCCAGCGGCCGTCACGGTCGCTGTCCGTGGTACTGAAAGCCGGCCGCGCCACGGCGGGGTGTGTCCCACAGCGCGACCCCAACTTCTGCGGGATAAATACCAGTATACCGCCTAAACGCAAACAGGACAATAGACTTTGCGACTCATTTCACAGTTTTGTTGGTACCTTTATTGTGAAAATTATTATTTCTTTCCTGAAGATGAGTTTACAGTTGAAGTTGCACAGTGTGTTATGGCTACTTTCTCCTTGACAAGAAATCTATCCTTACATAGGAAGTTTTTTTTTTTCTCAGATCAAAGAGAAAAGGCACATTAAGGTCACCATGAAGATGCATACAGACCTGTACACAAGATATTTCATTTTAAGCAGTAAATACTGATTTATGTCTATTTCCTGGGATTAATTTACTCTATCAGAATACCATTTTAGAATAATAATAAACCAACAAGAAACTGAACTATAAATCAAGAATTTTGGATTCTTTTGAAGAGTTTATGCATAATTGTGGACTTACCAGTTATACTATCTAGTGAGAAATTGATATTGAAAACTGATCCTTAAATTATAAAATAATTTTATTAAATTATAGTTCTTTTCTTAAAAGGCTCTGTTCCTATGTACAATTTCAGAAATTTTCACTTAGATTCATACAGGATTTTGAAGATTAATGGATGTTCTCTTAGTTTTTGTAAAACTTTAAAAAGGTAACAATAGAATACTGCTTAGTGTATTTACATGCAGTTTGTTTAATAGAAATTAGTATTTAAAAAATAGTTTTTAATCTTATTTTTGTTCCCATTTTCTAATCATGTAGAATATCTCCTTGCTGGAAAAGTAGCATATCAGAAATTGAGTAGTGTCTTTTAGAGGATTTATGGTAATGCTGCTGAATTTAGTTGAGCATAAACAGCATGGTGAGCCCCTCAGGGTCTCTTCATTTTCCTGACACACTCCACTGCTGCCCCATTAACACTTCGTCTGTTATTGCCATCTACTCAGTTTAATGAGTATCTTTGAATTTGAAGTTCTACACAAGAAACAATAGCTAAAATAACTGATGCACCTACTGCAGCTTTCAGCAGAGTGTCTTATTCCCTTTGTAATTTTTTTTTTTAAATAAAAAGCGCATTTCTGTTCTTCAGCAGTGTAGTTACATCATGACATTTTCTTTAATTATGGTAGACACTAATCACAAGCACTGAGTAATGACTACAGGTATGGTGCTGGATCTGTCTGAAGGTAAACACATGCTGAATAGCTTCTAGAGGAGGCTTTTCCTTACTTCAAAATTTATCCTATTAATACTGACTCTTTAATGTGAAGATGGAATAGTACTGCTGGAGACTTCATGCTACCAAAGCAGAATATTATATTTCTTCTAAGAAATCAGAAGACTGTAGGACTTAGGTGCTGTTTTCTGATACCTGTATGAATCCAACTAACTGCTGTAAAGGGTCAGTATGTGGCTCATTAGATTGGATTCCTAAAACTGAATTTGTCACTTTCCTCTGAATACATGCATAAACCATCTTAAATTATTAAACAATAAATTGTGTTATAAAAGAAGGACTCAAGCCAAATTAAAAACAAATTGAAAAGTAATACTGCTCTGGGAAGCATCATAGGACTTAAGGACAATTCTAATTTTGTGTTGTTTATTAACTGATCAGCAAAAGCAAAAGATTGCTCTAAATCACATTAGATATTTAACAGACATGGAAAGTCTTTAGAAGGCCAAGTGAGAAGTCTGAATAACTGAATAAATTTCTATTCTAGAAAACTGAAGAAATCAGTTGGATATTGAAACAAGTTATTTATTAAATGCATTTATTGAAAGCCTTTTTTAAAAAGCTAAAATAACATGTGAGTGATCTTCTCTGTTCCTTATAAGGTTGCTATCCGTTAGTGAAGTTGGTTTTTGTATTTTTTATTTCTTTTAGAAAATGAATCTGGAAGAATATTGGTGAATCCAATCCAGTGGACCTACAAGCACTCTGACAGGCTCAGAGAGAAGAGTCTGGACCAAAGAGCAATTACCCACCAAACGATTTCAGGTACAATTGACCTAAATATAGCACTCTCTCGAGATTATTGACAAGAGTTCATTTCCTGTAGTGCTTTTCCCATTTGCTACTCCCGGTAACCACTGTGATCTTATCTGCCTGGTGCTGCATGACTTCTGGGATGTAGCTAAGAGTTCTGCTGTGCATTGTCTTTAAACAGACAATTCATGCTAAAAAGAGTAAT
Organism: Megaceryle torquata; assembly: GCA_024611175.1. Classification (NCBI taxonomy): domain Eukaryota; kingdom Metazoa; phylum Chordata; class Aves; order Coraciiformes; family Cerylidae; genus Megaceryle; species Megaceryle torquata. Next base: position 40,012 of record JANIJG010011604.1, on the reverse strand, counting down.
TTGCAGTTAAATTAGATGATGCATATATTATTCTTGTTGCTGAAGTTACACAGGTATAAGTGCCTGAGTCCTTTTGGATCTGGATGCACTGGAATTCTGTCTACTATTCAATCAGAAAGGTAGCACTAGTTAATTGTAAATAAATAGGAAATTCTATTTCATTAAACTGTAACAGGAGAGTCAGCTGTGCAGGAGGGATAGGTTGGAACATTTGCTGTTTGTGTCTGTTTATATATTTGTACATAAAGTATGGCTTCCCCTAGTGTCATCTTACCTCCAGGCAATCACTGTCACTATCATATGCTGGCAGGAAAGCCAAATGAACATGTAAACTGAGTGTGTAAAAGTAGAAAATGTGGATGAACTGAATTCAGAGTTTGGTAACAAAGAAACCCATTTCAGTTTTGAAGAGCTCATTTTTCTTAATTATTACTCTCAAACTTCTGCAAAATGCTGGATATGTTTGTATTCCATGGATATGGAAGGTAGAGAAAATAGATGGTGCTCCCTTGGTATTCATCATATTTTTTCGTCATATTTATTTTACTGAATTCTGATTTGGAAAACTCATGATTTGGAAAACATTGCTCAGAAATTCAAAAGGCTAGTATCAGATTCCATAGTAAGCAGCTGTTAGAGAGCCATTTTTTACAGACCTTTATTTAGTAATGCAGAAGGACATATACTTGCTCTATTACTTTCCTGCATATCCCCTGTGTTTTCTTAGAAGAACATCATAATTCTTATTTTATTAGGAGAATAAACTCCACTAGGTTCTTAGGTCCCATCTCTCAGAGGAAACTCAGGAAAAAGTTCAGTTGAAAGCTGAAAAGTTTATAAGATAGAGGCACATATACAATATATTGTTCTTCTGTCTTGGTTCCTTTGATGATGATGGACAGCTGTTATAAATGTAGTTACTAAAATAAGATGAAGCAGGAATCAGTTAATTACATTAAATAGTAATTAAGTTATTTTAGGGAAAATTTAGAGTAAATATAGGATAAAACTTACCTCTGATGTTTGGGGTTTTTTTGCCTATCTACTGTATTGAGTTGATGAGACACAGCATATCACAGTGGAAAGCAATGTGAAATGCAAGTATAATAAGAAGAAAGCAGTAAAATAATCTGTGAAGGTGGGATGAGAATATACAAGACATGACTAAATGGATTCTCAGCTGGATAGACTGAGGTCATAGAACTTCTTGCACTGTGCTTTAGGATCCTGGGAAATCTGTGTAGTCCTTTTTGGTGGGCTGCTAAATAAAATAATTTTCTATTTTGAGAAGGGAGGGAACATACATGACAAAATTAAACAGATTCATGAGAAGATCTTTGTGTTGTAGACTCTTCCCCAGAGCAAGAGAACCAAGGAACCATGGGCCTAGGGGGAAAAAAATTAAAATCAATCCTGCCCCAACACAAAGAGAGGGAGAAAGCTCTTAAGAAGTTACCAACAGCCCCATAGTCTTAATTGAAATATTTACCTTCTTTATGTTTCATATTTTACAATTATAAGTTTAATTTTACAATTAGAATTTTACAGTTCTCATAGTCTTACTGACTCTTGCAGCACTGCAAGTGCATAGCATTGCAAACTAAACCCTGCTGGTGTGATTTTTGCTATTTTCTTTTGCCTGCATAATATATATCTAAAACTTAATTTTATATCTGTAGAGGAAAATCAGATACACAAATTTTGTTATCTATTACCTTTACATTCCAGATGCTTGACATGAATGACATACGAACAGTTGTACATACTATAGATGAGTAAAACATTTTGAAACTTAGGAAAACCTCATGTAAGGTCCCTTCTCTTTGTGAATGATCTTTGTGAGGACTGCTCACTTCAGCTGATTACAGATTGAAACATCATTCTGTTCCTTATATTAAGCCTCATCTTATAACATATTATGGACCCAGTGAAAGGTACATCATCTCAAACATGTTTTAATAGAATTATTTGACATCCTTAAGGGATGCTCTGGTCTGCTACAAGATGCAGACCCATAAAGGACAATTATCATAGAGTGGGGATTTTACGGCACTTTATCCCTACTGCTTTATTCGGTTTGCTCTGCCAGAATGGTGAAAAGACATAGTAAAGCAACCCTAATTAGGCAGTGTAGGAATCCCTGGTATGCAAGGTTCTTCTTAGCCAGCTTTATATTCTGCTTGCTTGTTCTACAGTGCCTCGGGGAATGAGAAAAGTCTGGTCCATTAATTAGAGAATTAGCTTAGAGTTGGGAAAGATGAGTTTGGGTTTTGTCTGTGCAACAAACTTCCTGCAATACACTTAGCTAAGTATTCATCAAAATTCAGCAAGACCTAAGGATCATGGTTGTGACTGTATTTTTTTTTCCTGATTTTGATGCAGAATCAGGTGTACTTCCACGTTTCCAGTATCTTGCTTACACAACTTAAATAATTGAGTAGTCAGAAATCTTAGATTCCTTCATTAGCTGAAATGAATTCTCTATACTTCTCTATCACACTGTTCTTATGTAAGGATATTGATGGCATGTCAGGGATGCAGAAACCAAAATATTACCTTGTGTTATTTCAGAGTATTGAAGCCATACTGTCATGAGGACAATTTCATGTAAGCTTTTGCCGGTGTATATATTCCTAATACGACCTTCTAAAAAACCAAAGTTCATCAATGTCACTTGTTTCTGTATTTACAGTTTATAAATTACAAATATAAATTTATGTAGTAGAAATCATCACATAAAAATGTGCCGCTTTCCTTTTGTCTCTCTCCAAACTTCAGAGGTTTCAAAAATGAAGCAGTAGGCTCTTTAAATTGCAGATTCTAGGCAGCATCTCTGCTCCTTTGAGCAGGCATGGGCTTTTATATTGCATGGGCCAGCCAACTGTGATTGATTACAGACTGCTGCTGATGTTAACATGCTAAGGAGAATAGTTATGTTAAAGCTAAAGATGCCAGGGCAGGGTCATGTCTCCAACAAGTATTAGAAAGAAAAAAGGATTCTTGTGTTTTATTGGTTATAGAGCTCAGCCTGACAGAACACCTAATCCCTAAATCATCCTGAAAATTGCTTGGGATATAAAATCAAATTAAACCCACTATCAAAGGGCATGGTCTCTCTTCACTGCACTAGCATCTAAATGCATAAATCCCAATCCCATATCAAGTGGAATACACACTATAGTTTTTTTTTTTAAATGTGTAATCTGATGATGATAGAGATGATAATTTTTCTAGTAATAACACTTAGGAAGTGATGGAGTAATGGATCAGAAGAGGTTAAAAATATTTTTGCTAGATCACTGCAGCTTCTTAAGTCTGAATCTCTCCTTTTCTACTACTCTAGAATTTTATGAAGAAAACCTGTCACATAGCTTTATTTTGACCAGTTTCCAGTTTTTAGCTTTCTTGTGTGATCTTAACTGATGCTTTTGTCTTTATGAAAATTGGATTGTAAATTTTCGTAGGCAAAAAAAAATAAATTCTTAGCACATATGCACATTTTGCTTTTTTTCCTCTTCAGATGAATGACTAAGTATTGCTTAGCTGCTATATCTGATTGAAGTCTTTCTTCTGAAGCCAAGGAAGACACAGAAGACTAATTTGAAAATCCAAGTGGAGTTAAGAGAAAGACTTCATTGATCAAACAGGGTTTGGGTAGGGGTTGAGTTAGGTCAGAACTATGCTTTTTATACAGTAGAAATAAAGCTTTTATTAACAAGCCTATGTATAAAAAAATACTTTCATACACTGAGACAAAAGAGGAACAAATACATTTCTACAGCAACGCATTCATATTCAGTGCACTGAAGAATGCAAAGGATAGGAATATGCTTGATAAAAACTATAGAGGATCTTATCCAATAAGTAGCTAAAGTCAACAGAAAGTACATGGTTTTTAGTCAGTCAAAGCTATGAGATACTATTTTTTAAAAGTTTTTAAAAACATGATGGTAGGACAAAGCACATTCAGATTCTTATACGCTCAGCAGTCTTTTCTGCATATAAATACAAATACAGTTTATGACTTTATAGTATGTCCTTATTAGTGTTATTTCAAACAAAATGTAAAGAAAGAAGGGTACTCTAAAAGTTTCTTCTCTTCTTCCAAGCACATTTTTGGGAAGGTGCAGAGGGGGTAGACACTACCATTTCATGGTCACCTTGCACATTTCAAGAGGGAGCTGCTGCACCGTGGTTTGGGACAGAGCAGGGCATTGCTGCTCAGTAGCTTTCAGTAGTATTGTCCCCAGATGACCTTGTGGATGGATTTCTATTTCAAAATCATACATAAGTTAAATATTGCTGAAAACAGCATTCACTCTTGTGCTTTCTTTCATGGCTTTCAGGTTGAAATCTATCTTAATGTAGGTATCATTTATATCTAAATTGTCTTTGGCTAGGCTGCCTTTATATTCAACGGAGAGAAATAGACACTCTTAGGGCATGATTCATCTCTTTGGAAGGTAGACATCTAAATAGGTTGAATGAATCAGACTGTAGAATACCATATTCCATACCACTGAGAATAAAGGAAACCTAGGGATCAGCTTAGATGTTGATGCCTATGCTGAAAATATCTGAAGTGAAATGAACTCTTTGTCTATAGGCAGTAAGTCAGAGCTCATAGTCAGAGGAAAATATGCTTCTTGAAGAGTAGCATATTTTCCTTCAGAGGTCCTGGTTTCACTGTATCAGGGTGCATGTTCATAGTCATAGTCATGAGGTAATAAACAAACAAACAAAATAATAATAATAAATAACTCTTACCTTCTCCTACTTAATATATTCAGATGTGAAAACTAAGTAGACTTTATTGTGTGAATAAGTAATTTGCATACATCTATCATCAGTTATTCCACTGATTCCACAGTGACATAATTTTTTTGCTAGTCTCTACTTATAATCTGTATGTACAAGATCTCATAATTGTTTTGATTGGTCCTTGCAAACTATTTCAGAACCAGATATTGTCTTCCTAATCCAAAATCTCTGCATGTAGACAGAGAAGTGAAGATGTGCAATTAATTTAGTCTAGTAGACTAATTTAAATTGTTTCCCCATCATAATCATTACTGTTAGTGCCAGAGTTTCACTAAACTCCCCAGCAGATGAGGTGATTAGTGCAATATATCTGAAAATCCCCACGATGAATATTTTCAAGCTCTAATAAATGAGTTTTGCAGAAAGGATCTCTGCTTTAGTTTGGTTGTGTTTGCTTTAAGTGTCAACCATAAACAATAAAATGGAACATACAGGAATGAATAACATTGTTTATTATATACTGAAAATACAAAATCAACAAGTAAAGACCTGTCTAAAACACGTGAACACTGATGCTGCTTTTTCATATGCCATTACTCTCCCATTGTTCGTAAAACTGCAGATCTCAGCAAACCTGCAAGACTTTTGTCAGATGCATACCCAGGAGTAGCACAAGGATGACAGCCTGGAGTAAGCAGATTGCTAGTGAGGCTAGCAGGTGCCAAAACATGCTGTTTCATGACCCAGTGTAAAGATGCCAAAAATAATCTCAAATGTACTCCAGTAAATAAATGCAAAACTCCCTCAGGCTTCAGAAATACAGCCTGTAGAACTGTCTGAGATTAAGCAAGAAACTTAAAATTGGAAGATGAGTGTTCTAATTTCTGCTCTGCAACAGATTAGCTGTGTTCAGGTAGTGATGTCTTTCAGCCAAAATCTGTATTTTGCCACATAAATAGATGAGATTTTTTTCAAAAGTAACTGGGAGGAGAACTACGATGGATTGTGCAGATGAAAACATGATATTAAGTTGAATCACATGCAAATATTGACTCAATACCTCTACCTCATTTCCCCTCTCTTTCAGAATTATAGTGTTTAGCTGTCTTCATTGCTAGTAGTTTCAAATGTGTACACAGCAATAAAAATTGCTTTATAAGTACAAGTGCCATAAAATAAGTTTGTCTTACTATTAAAGGTAAAAGTAGATTCATAGCTTTAGAACATGTTTCTTTGATCAACCTAAAAATAATGAAACAATTTATGTAAAGTAAGATCCAAATGGTCATTAAGCAATTGCATTTAACTTTAAAGACAGCAGTACCAGAACTATGCTAAGTGAACTTGAACTTCCAAAATACACTGTGAAATTGTCAGAACCATTGAAATAGTCAGTACTATGTGTTTGGTATGTAAAAAAAGATCAATGAAATAAAATGTATGGCTGAACTTGATATCCAAAGGCAGGGTGAAAAGGACTTTAAAAAGCAGGTGTGAAATTTTATTTGCATTTTAAATATTGTATTTTAAATCCTTCTGCCACTGTAGTTCTTTGTAAATGTGCTGCTGAAGGTCTATTGTGTAAGATATCTGAAAGTTGCTAAGATATAAGGGATGGTAATTATGACAGAGGAATTATGATTGCTATAGTTTATAGACACCCAAAGAAATGCCCATATGATAATTTTTTCAGGGTGAAAAAGTATTTCCATGGTAACAAGAACTTTATTTTAAAATTTGGTTATGAATGCAAAGCCAAGGAATCCAAGTTTTAGAGGTAAATGATATGAGACAGGAACTTAACCTTTAAAGTTTATCAACATGTGTATTGAGTACATGTTCTGAAGTACTCACTGATCTATCTCTGTGCAAAATGACAATTTTAGAGATTAGAAAAACGAAATCTTATATGTAATCTGTCTATTCATCAGCAAGGCACATAATTGCTTTGAGCCACAATAAACGGGGCAGTGCACACTAGAAAAAAAAAAAAATAGCAAGCATCTTTTAAAACTGAGATTTTACCTTAAATATGTAGCCATGTATTACAAATGTGATGTGTCATATGTCTGAGTGCAAATGAAATCAAGTAATGAACTCATAAAACAAGAAATGATCTCTGATTTCATATGCTGAAATAAGAGAACTAGTTCTTAAATGACAGAATATTTCAAATAGAAGACATGTAATTAATCAGATATACAGTATCTACTCATATGTACACAAGGAGCCTATGGTTTTCATGAGCAAAAACTCTCATCAGTGAAAAAGAGGAGGTGAAGGTTTGATTAGGCTTTGTTGTGTATGTATTTGAATAAGGATGATAAAACTATGTATGCTTTGGGTCCACATTTCTTAGGGTCCTATTGGCTATTTGTATCAGCATCTTTTTCCTTGTAATCTGTGTAAGGAAACCTAAAAGTGATGGCTTGGTTTCAATATTTGATGTGATGTTTTCTTCAAGGTTAAGATGGCCAAATACAAGTATCTACATCCAGCTATCTTGCTCCCTTCTTAGTCAATGGAGTTTGTACAGTAGGTGAATGGTCTGCTGAATCTCTTTGTAGGGTGCACTGACTACTCACTAGATATCCTATGACAGCACTGGAGGTTTTGACAGTGCTAGAATGTACATGCCCAAGTTTCATCTTCAGCTTTCTCTTTTGTAATATCACTTTTTTGTGATCCTTGAATTGTCTGGAGTTCTGTAAGCTATACATGTGGCAAAGAAATGCAACCAATCTATCCTGTCCTATACAGTTTGTAAATATTTTATTAATGGTTTTTCTTGTTAAAAGAGGAGTTCTTCTGGATTCTATAGGATACTGAACCTCAAAAATATTTGAATTTATTTGAATATTTGAAAAATTTGAAAAGTTCCAATTTTAGAAGGTGTTAGGTAAAGCTGGACATCTAAGGGTATGCATAGAAGTTACCATGGAAATGATGCATCCAACCTGTTTGAAAATCAAAATGGGTTAAGTAAATAATCCGCTGAAGTATTTCACAAAATCTGTTAAATGTGAACTTGTATTTCTGGGCATTTTTTCTTCCTCTATGACTATTAATAAATATCCAAATATTTAAATCCATTTTACTAAGTTCAAATAACCTGTACTTTCTTAAAGAGTAGTTGATGATGAGTTACAAAAAGTAAATGGTTAATTCTTAAGAGAAAACCCTTCAGGGTCAGATGGAGTCTACATGATTTCCTTAAATTGTTTAATATATATTAAGTAACTGATTCTTTTCAGAGAACATTACCACATAAAACTTAAGCTCAGTGTAAGCAAGAATGTTGTATAATAAGTTAAAGACCACCATAAAGAGTCTGCGTTTACTTTCAAACAACAAGAGCAACAAAATACTGGCTTGTTTAATGGGACAGTGGTTTATATTCATGTTCTTATTTAGTCTTACAAAGCTACAGTCAGTGTGTTTGAATTGTGAGCCTGGTAACAAGCACAATAATGAAGAAACAGTGAAGTAATCTAAGTGATCTAAGTGAGAAGACTTGGAGAATTTATTGATAGGGACAAATGCTTCATTTAGGATGGTTTCCTGTCTCCTATACAGACCCTATCAGGGGAACTGTCTTACTCTCTGATGATGGGTACTCACTGAAGTTGACCCCTCTTCACCTCCTTTTTATATGTTTATTAGTAGTCTGAATTTCTGGGGCTCTGAGAAACACAATGAAGTTGATGGAAACTGAATATACTCTTTACTTGAGAGAATCAGTCATAAATTTCTTGTTGAACTCCTGTAGTTTAATTGATTCAAGTGACAATGGTAGGCAGCAGGAACTGCTGTGCTGGAGCATATTGCATAGTGGATGGTCTTTATACTTTAACCTGCCTCTTTTAATGTTTATGATACTGAAGGAAAATTTTGGCTAAAATGTGGATCCAAACTTTTTGTAGAAAATATGAATAACTGTTAATTAAATAGTCATTCCAATATTCCAGTTCTTACAACTCATACCAGTATTGAATTTCCAATAGTCAAAAGTAAACTCTGTTTTGAACTAGATGAATAAAGTACAGATGGTTATTATATGTCATCTCAGCAAGATCTTCAGTTATTTTGTGTTACATATTGAAAAAAGTCTACATTCAATAGTCCAAACACTCCAAAGCTAATACATTCCAGAATTAACTTTGTTAGGGGAAGTTAATTTAATTTCCCCCATGCATTATGATGGCTTGTAATTACATGATCACATATTGTTTTTTTTATAAGACCTAGACCTTTTAAAAGACCTATAAGACCTTTTTTTTATAAGACCTAGTCCTCATTCAGTTCATAGAATACATGATAGTCACTTAATGAACAGCTATTCAGTATTTTGTTTTCTTGACATTGTTCTGTGTGTGGCCCCATACCTGTTTACTACAGAGTATTTAAGCCCTGCTCTGAAGACTACATTATTAATTACTATTAATTTCCTTTTTGGACTTTCCTAGTAATCATCACTATAGCATCTAAGTGATGAACAAACATTAAATCATCTTTGCTGCAGGCCTCTGAGACCAGGCAACAATATGATTTCTTTTTTATGGCTAGGTAACCATGCCCCAGAGAAACTGCAAAAAGTGCCACTAATCTACAAGACCAGCCTGAAGCACTTCAGTCCAAAAGCCTTGGCTCCTTACTGTTACACAGAACTTTCCCAAGTCAGGTCTTCCTGTTTCCAGCTGTGTCTCTGAGCATTCATCACTTCTGCAAATTCAAATGCCTCATCTCAGTGTGTTACATAGAAAATGAAGAATATACTTTTAGTGACCATTTCTAAAAAACCTGGTTAGAATTACTAAAATGGGAACTTTATGACAAGAAAACATGGAATCCTACTTTTAGGCCAACTTCCAATTACCTTAACCATCCTTTCTTATCTTGCAATACTGCCCCATTTCTTAGTGCATTTATTAAAAATTCTTCACCAAATGAAGCTTCCTCAGTGCAAAGTTCTGATTCATCCTTACAGCAAGGCCATCTTGTGCACTATATGAGGCAGGTGTATTCTGGGAAAAATGGTATGAGTCATGCCATTAGTCTCCATCATGAGACCCATTCACAAGTTTGGGAAAAATTAGGTTATATAGGCAATGTGTAATTTCTGACACTTTTGTCGTTGATTCGGTCATGGTAACAAAGTTCTTTTCAAAAGTGTGTCTGTGTGAGAATGAGAGAGTGAGACAGAGAGAGACAGAGACTGATGGAAACATAAAGAGTACCCACTTATTTCAAAAGTATAAACTTGTAAGAATATCTTAATGTTAGCCCATATAAAGGTCCCAATCTTGGAACCTTAAAATTCCCCACACCATGTTGTACCATTCTTCTGTTAAAGGAGATGCTTAGAATAATATTCTGTTAAAACTGCTGTTGGAGGAGTAAGATATAAGATATTTTTTCACTAACATCAGACTCAACAGATATTTACTGATGGCACAGAAACTGTGAGAACCTGAATTTTTTTTCCCAGAAGTCCCAGAAGGTTTTTTTTTAGTCATTATTGATTCTCTGCTCAATTCTCAATGACCTTTTCTACCCCTTTTATCTCTGTCTCTTATAACTCTTGGGTATAACCCAATCTTATATCCTTAGCAGAACAGTTCTAGTTCTTGCTGCCTCACTGGCTTCTTGTCCTGTGGTGTTCTTTTTTTAACTCTGAGCATAGGCCAAGTACTTGTTCTTTACCTCTTTGTCTTCAGCGCCTTTCTACAGTCAGTGTCTGTATGTCTTCATCCCTCTTTCCTCTGGGACAAAATTGCCAGGCTTTTGTCCTTTTTGTTCCCACAGGCTCTACAGCCAGAACTCCATCATCAAGCTCTTTTTTTCAGTTTCTGTGCCTCTAACCATCCATCGCTTGTCTCTTTGCATGCCTGTTTCAAATATTGCTGTTAAATGTGGGGTCTTGCTCTGTTTTTCCTCTCTGCCACCTCATTTTCCTTTGGAAAGTAGGAAACTGATCAGAACTCTCTTCATGTAAATGTCATTATAAATTTGAGAGTGGAGCCTCTGTTCACTGAAGGACAATGTTGCATGTGTTTCATTTTCTTTGCTCAAAATTTTGACTGAAATCTAAATATAGGAAACAGAAGTGATGCACCTGTGACTGGTCCTCAAGACCTGACCCTATTCTGGGAAAACTTTTCTAGTCCTGTTTAGATACCTACCATGTCTGCTCCTAAGTTAGGCATTTCTGCTATTTCTTTTGCATTGCTCATCACAGTTTATCTGACCATCAGTATTGAATCCAGATAGATTCTGCCAAATTAAACTAGACCTTTAGGATCTTGCATGGATGTAACCCAAAAATTTAGTGCTGAAATGAGACTTACTGGTTATTTGAGTTAGAGAATGCACCTCTCAACACATCCCAGTAACAGCTGGGCAGGTTGACTTCTTCATCACTCAACAGACTGTTACTGTAATGTCATGTAAAGTAATGTTATGTAGTGTAATAACTTGGAAAAAACCTATGCAGAAAAATGCTGCAATAACAGTCTATGGATATTGTACAGTGCCAGATAATGCTGTTTACTTATTGCACACTCAGGTAAGATTTTAATCCAGAAGGGATCACTGATTTATCTACTATCATATCCTGCTTAATACAGGCTGGATAATTTTATCTGTATACTCTTGTAGTGTTCTGTAGCTGACTATGTCCTAAGCATTGTTCGGTCTTGAATTTAGAATACCAGAAGATGATGGATTTAATTCTGTCATTTATAAGTTGTAAAGCCTTACATCACTTCTGATACACTTCTAGAAATTATAGCCAGCTTCAAGAGGGACTGAACTACCATCTAATATAATTTTCCATGTGAAAGGAAACTAGGTGGCAATGGGAAATATTCCCTTTGCATTGATTAGTTATTATATTTAAGTGCCATGCTTTTAAAATGTACAATTTCTTGGAAGCCTCACAATACTGTTCTTTTCTTCCACTGCTTCTGGCTCTTTCACTCCATTGCACTTTGCTTTGTCATTGCAGTGCTTCATTCTTTTCCTGGCAAGGAACTTGGAAGAGCACATGATCAATAAAAAGTTTGGGAAAAATATGCCAGGATAGCCTAAGCTTTATTATGGAGTCTGTGGGGAATATTTTAAATGAGGGCAAAGATACTGGATTTGGAGCAAGATAACAATGATGGTTAGACTTATTAGAATAAATACAGGAGATTTGTGCTCAATTTCCTGTCTTGCTTACTTCTCGTGACTGTTCTTGGTTGCACTTGTCTTTCTGTGACACAGTTCTTTATCAATAAAATGAAAATAACGCTGTCTGACAGATATTAAAGTATGTACTTCACAGATACCATAGAAAGAAGAAAAACATTGATTACATTCAGGTACAAGTATTGTGGCTTGTATGAGTACTGTCACTGATGGTATGTCTCATACGAGTACTATCACTGATGGACTGGGAAGTTTTAAACCTAGTACACCTGCAAACCTTCCTTTGTTTTATGATCTCTCCCCACCCCCTCCCATCTGGCAAGTGATACTTATGCGTTCATGGTTTGTATTACTTTGAGCTTCTAACAGCTATTTGCTACTGCTCCTATTTGACCACTGCTCCTGTTCCTCCAGAATTACCTCTTATCTTGCCCTTTTAATTTAAATCTGGTTTCCTGCAGCCCATTACTCTGTGCACAGCAGCTTCCTTCTCCTTTGACCTATATGCCACAAGTCAGTGTAGAGGAACTTTTGGGCTGCATGAAGGTGGTGAGGCATTGAGAGCTCATATACCAGTGAGAAGGTGACAAGAAGTAACAGTTAAATATAGTATAAATGTATAGCTACTTGATGGACAGGAAGGTATAGGCATTTGTTTTCACAGCAGGAGTCTCTTGAGTTGTGTGAAGTAGTTCTCTGATCTGAATGAAATTCTTAACTCAAGAGGAATTATCTGTGGAATTAAGAGCAGCCTAGTTGTAAGAGAGGAACTAAGCTGTGCACTGACCACACCTGTACTCAATATGCTTACGCTGCTCTGTTTGTCTTCATAGTTGGTGTGGCTCAGGGTGGATGTGACCTCCGTTGATATTACTGTGTCCTCACTGCTTCTTCATTCAGGTGTGTGTATTTAGGGACATATTCCGTGGTTGTCAATGCTGAGATGTTCTAAAGTTATTTCCAGGTTCGTTCTGTTATGAGAAGACCTATCTGTCTTCTGGGGATAAATTGTTCAAATAGAAGATTTCAACCACTGTGGAAGTGAATCGAGTCTTTTTTCTTGATGCAAGACCTGCATAAAATCACGACCAGATTCTAGCTTGCACAAAGGATAATGATATAAGCTTATGTGCTGTCAAAGTTCACAGACTTTTCTATGAAGGGTTAAGACTAAAAGTGTGAAAAGCTTGAGATCAATTACAGCCTCAACAACAGCCACCACCTCACTCAGCTTTGAGCATATTGTGCAGTTCCCAGTTGTCTTAAATATTGACTAACATGGCATGACAATGAGCATTTTGTAGAGGTAGTTCAGAAAAAAATTGTAAAACTGAGGACCTATCCATACTAGGTCACAATGGACAACAAAGAAAACCAACAGTGATTCCTTCCTCCTTCAGGAGGCATGAATTTTGTAGATCCCAGCTAGTATTAGCTAGTGGTCAAGAAAATTTTCCTCAGAAAAATAACAACCAAGACTGAATGGTTTTCTCTAAACAAAGTAGACACAGGCATGCAAAATCAGTCTACTTCATATATAGTTTAGGAAAATGAGACATAGTCTCATACTGTCTGTATTTCTTGCTAAATGATGGGTTCAAATGTAGATGTGAACCAGGAATTATGATCAGCACTGAAATGTAACAAATTTTCATGGAGCTAGTAAATGCTGCCCTACCACTAGGTTTATTCAAACGTGTATTAAGTGCAGAGGCAAAAAAAATTACCTTCTGTAGCTGCTGAATTTCACACATAGCACAATGGTGACAATATCCGATTCCTTGAAATAGAGTCTAATTACTAGAGAAAAAGGGGTTTTTACAATCAAATAGAAATAGAAATATTCCCTTACAGAATCTTTTTTTTTTCTTTTTTCCTGACAAACATGTCCTAGTTCATATTTTTAAAATTTTAATTTAAAAAAACATACCAAATTTTCTGCTCATTTGGTCTGAGCCTGGAAAACAATGTTTTCAAATCAAGAATGATGGACCTCATTCTACAACCTTATTTATGTGAGTAATCCCACAGTGAATACTCTATTTATCAGCACCAAGGACATCTAACATCAGAAAGCTCTTTCCTTTCATTTCCTGAAAACTAAAAGACAGAAATCTATTTGCAATTCTCAGTGAATCTTTAGTATGCTTGAGGCTTTGTCCATTGTAACTGAGTTTACACTCCCTAATGATGTGTAACATTCTTATCTATTTTGTTTCTGTTTGATGCATAACGAGTACTTGAGCACAAACCAAGCTAGAATTGGGGAAAGCAAAATGAAATACACATCGATACAAATGGGGTATTATCTTCAGTTGGAAGGCCTGTGTTCTACTGAAAGTATTTTTCATGCGATACCTGCCTTTCTCATTTCCCTTAACAGGCTGCCCAGGGAAGTGGTTGAGTCATCATCCCTGAAGGTACTTAGGGACATGGTTTAGTGATGGACTTGGCAGTCTTAGATTTATGGTTGGTCTCAATGGTCTTAAAGGTCTTTTCCAACCAAAAGATTCTATTATATGATTCTATGATTCTATCTACTTAGGTAAACCTTTGCAAAGCAAATATTTAATTTTTTTTACAATGATTTGGTGAGAAGAATTTCCTTGTACAACTGAAGTCATGCACTAATTCTTGAGTTTTTAAACATGGAAGATGTTAATATCTGAAAATCAGCCTTTTGTTACTTATATGTAAGATAAACTTAGATATAAGCACTCCTGGAAATATCACTAGATACTTAATGCACTTTTGGATATAAAAGTACCTTTGAAAATCTGTTCCTAAGGGCCTGAGTTGTATATCAAGCTATACTAAATCCTGATGATTTCTTCACACGCACACAAATAAACAGCTTTGATTCCATTTTTGATACAGAATGTGTAAGGGTGCATTTTACTAATATGCACGTGATTTGTTTAATATCATGTGCTACTTTGTTATTGTATTATTATTGCCCAGAGACATTTTTATTTTACAAGATACCTCTCAGGAATATATATTTTTTAAAATTCAGCAGTATAACTTGCTGACACTCAACCTGTAGTTGCTAAACATTATAAATGGTGCTTTTATTTAGATTTTTTTTTAATGTTTTGAAAGAACTTGTTTTTTCAATTCACAAAAAGAATAGATTATATTTTAACCAGACATCAAATCAAACGCAAAAAGTCACTTCCTGCATTTACCTGATATGAGTAAATGGCAGGGAATGTAGTAACAATAGTCCTGTAATAGCTGGGATCAGCTGGAAAAGATTAGAGCCAACCCCTAAACTGCTCTTGTCTGTATGAATGCTGATGCAGGAAAGATCCTACACTGAAGATGTGATCCTCATTCTCCTCTGCATAATCAGAAATCTGCGTGTCTCTTTTAGGCTTTTAGCCATTTGACATTGAAACTTCAGAATATGCATTTTGTTTGGGAGCACAGATATGTAAGGTATCATTTACCAGCAAAAATGCCTTTAGATATTTAGGTCTTCTCCTTCATCTGTTCTCTCCTTGGAAGAAGAATAGTGTTAACTAACCTGGAAATCTGTTACGGCATGTTCCTGGCACCACTGGCATCGTTCCTTTCTTATAATCTTCCAAAATCCTGATGGAATGAGGGATTTTCATCTGCTCACAAGGCCCATTGTGCATCTTTCTGATGTCAAATATTAAGTGAATATAGTCTTGATGGAAGATTTGCCTAGATCCCATATTGTTAGCCTATTTACTCTTTTCCAGAGAGGCAAAGGACTATGAAGTTTAAAGAACTCTGAAGTTTTGATATGGTCATTAACATACGAATGTTTCATCTTAAAAAAATATAATCTTTTATACTTAAAAGAGCAGATACTTCCAGAAATATATTGCTTACAACTATGGTAAAATGATCCCAACCTATTTATGCATCTCCTACTAATTATTAACCATTAAAGCATGAGCATTTTTATATGAATTATAACTATTGAATTGTAATTTATGTTTAGTTTTCCCTTCAGTTTCCTTAGGTTTTCAATTTGGATCCACTTATCTTGAGATCTTGAGGTCAGATTTCAAAGGTGGCTCACATTCTTTAAGACACGTACAGTACTGACTGGGATTTTATAAAGGGCCTGGACTGCTAAGCTGCTTATATAGGAAATCTCATCTCCATTGATGAGACTTAGATATAAGCACTACTGGAAATACCACTAGATACTTACTGCACTTTCAGATGTGAAAGTACCTTTGAAAATCTATTCCTAAGGACCCATGTTGTACATTAAAATCCTGTCTATTCCTTCACACACACCCAAACTGATAAACTGTGAAATGGTTATTCCATCTCTCCAGATTATCTTCCCCACTTCTGTCCTTACACAAAGTCACACAGTCATTCAGGCTGGAACGTATCTCTGAAGGTCATCTAGTCCATCGTCTTGCTCAAAGCAGAGCCATCTTTAAAGGTAGATCAAGTTGCTTGGAGCCTCATGCTGCTTTGAATGTCTCCAAGGACAGAGGCTCCAGATTCCACAATACTCCATCCTTCTTGCTTTTTGTCTCCTGAAGGCTTCCCTCTAGTAGGGAAATGACAGGGGAGGGCGGGAACACCTGACAAGGCAGCAGCCCTTGTGCGAGCCACGGGTAAGATATGGGCATTGCCAGAGCAATGGCTGCCACCTCTGCCTGGAATGAGCAGCCCTGGGGGGTGTGGAGACCAGAGCAGGCAAACGTGGCATTGGTGCGGCAGAAGGGCAGTGACGCAGCAGTTGGCGCAGGCAGGACATGCTGGCAGACCCAGAGGACGGGTCAACTGGAAGGCATCCCCCTCCCAGAACAAAACTCAGCCATGGTTTTCACTCAGTCCAAAGCCATGGCCAAAAAGAATATGGCAACGGAGCTGCCTCAGAGGCACACAGCTGTTCAGGTCCCGGGCTGCACAGAGTGTCTGAGCCTGTTGCTCTTACTGTGGGGTAGCTACCCCTGTGTACAGGGTGAGCCAGTGGGTGATCTTCTCAGCTGGGTGGCAGAGCAGAGAGAGGAGATGGAGAGACCGAGAAATATCAGGGAGTGTGAGAGGGAGATCAATGGGTGGAGTCACAGTTTGAGACAGAGGCAGCAGCTGGAGGCTCCCCAAGAAGCAGAGGATCCCCTGCTCTCTTGTCACCAGGCAGAAAGAGGGAACCTAAGAGATGGGGGAATGGAAACAGGTCCTTGCACAGGGAGACAGGTGAATCCTCTTCTGGCCTCCCCTGCCTTCCCAGTTGCCCTTACACCACTAGCAGGGGGCTCTGCAACTAAAGGACCAGGGAAATGAAGATGTTGATAAAGATCCCTCTGGGATGTTGCTGAGGCATTAGCGCCACTCCTAAAAAAACCCATAAAAGGTGGGTCACTGTCATAGGGGATTCCCTTCTGAAGGGAATAGAAGCCCAATATGCTGTCTAAACCTATCCCACAGGGAAGCCTGGTGCCTCCCTGGGGCCTGGGTCAGACGTAACTAGGAAGCTCTTGAGTCTGATACGACCTTCTGATTACTTTCCACTACTGGTCATGCAGGTGAGCAGTGACAAGATTGTCAAGAGAAGTTCTAGGGTGATAAAAGGGGATTTCAGGGCACTGGGCTGAATGGTGGAGGGATCAGGAGAGCAGGCGCTGTTTTCCTCAATTCCTTCAGTGGCAAAGAATGCTGAAAGGAATAGGAAAGCACAACCTGATCAACACATGGCTTAGATGCTGGTGCCATCGGTTGAACTGTGGTTTCTTTGATCATGGGGATGTTTACATGGCACCTGGCCTGCTGGCAACAGATGGAGTGGAACTATCCAAAGGATTCTTGGCCAGGAGTTGGCAGGGATCATTAAGAGGGCTTTAAACTGGGTTTGAAGGGGGAAGGAGATAAAACCAGGCCAAATAGAGATGAGCCTAGGTGTGGCACAGCAATGTTAGGGGTGAAACTGATAACCCAGCTCAAGTGCATCTATACCAATGCACACAGCATGGGCAACAAACAGGAGGAGCTAGTAGCCATTGTGCAGCAGGACAGCTATGACATAGTAGCCATCACAGAAACATTGTGGGATGACTCTCACGACTGGAGTGCTGCAACGGATGGCTGTAAACTCTTCAGAAAAGATAGGAAAGGAGAGGCAATGGGGTGGATCTGTATGTTAGGGAATGTTTTGACTGTATAGAGCTTGCTGATAGTGATAAGGTCAAGTATTTATGGGTAAGGATGAGAGGGAAGGCCAATAAGGTGGATATCCTGTTGGGTTTCTTTTATAGACCACCCAACCAGGATGAGGAGGCAGATGAAACATTCTACAGGTGGCTGGCAGAGGTCTCACAATTGCTAGCCTTTATTCTGGTGGCAGACTTCAGCCTACCAGACATCATCTGGAAATTTAACATAGCAGAGAGGAGACAGGCTAGGAGGTTCCTTGAGTGTATGGAAGATAACTTCCTGACACAGCTGGTGAGCTTACCAGGGGAGGTGCTTCACTAGATCTGCTGTTCACAAACAGGGAACTGGTAGGACATGTGGTGTTTGAAGGCCATCTTGGGCTTAGTGACCACAAAATGATTAAGTTCTTGATCCTTAGTGAAGTAAGCAGGAGGGTTAGCAAAACCTCCACCATGGACTTCCAGAGAGTAGACTTCAGCCTGTTCAGGACATTGGTTGAGAGAGTGACTTGGGAGAGAGTCCTGAGGGACAAAGGGGTCCAGGAAGGCTGGATGATATTCAAGAAGGAAATACTAAAAGCACAGGAGCATGTTGTTCCCATGTGCTGTAAAATAAAATGACAGGAAAGATGACCGGCCTAGCTGAGCAGGGAGATTTTGCTGGCACCCAGGAAAAACAGGAGAGTTTACCTCCTTTGGAAGAAGTGGCAGGCAACTCAGGATGAGCACAGGAATCTCGTTAGGTCATGCAGAAAAAAATGAGAAAGGCAAAAGCTCATCTGGAGCTCAATATAGCCACTTTCATAAGGGACAACAAAAACAGTTTTTACAAATACATTAACAATAAAAAGAGAGCCAGGGAGGATCTCTGTCCTTTATTGAATGTAGGGGGGAACATTGCAACCAAGGATGAGGAAAAGGTTGAGATACTTAATGCCATCTTTGTCTCTGTCTTTGTTAATCACACCAGCTACCCCCAGGGTGTTCAGCCTCCTGAGCTGAAAGATAATGATGAAGAACAAAACATTACCCCATATTCCATGAGGAAGCGGTTAATGATCTACCACGGCACCTGGACATTCATAAGTCCATGGGACCAGAGGGGATCTACCCTAGAGTATTGAGGGAGCTGGCAGAGATGCTTGCCAAGCCTCTCTCCATCATTTATCAACAGTCTTGGATAAGAGGGGAGGTCCCAGATGACTGGAGGCTTGTCAATGTGACACCCATCTGAAAGAAGGGACAGAAGGAGGATCTGGGGAACTACAGGCCTGTCAGTCTGACATTGGTACTTGGAAAAATTATGGGAAGGTTCATCTTGAGTGAGCTCACATGGCAAGTGCAGGACACCCAGGGGATCAGGTCCAACCAGCATGGGTTCAGAAAAGGCAGGTCCTGCTTGGACAGCCTGGTATTGTTCTATGACCAGATGACATGCCCAGTGGATGAGGGAAAGACTGTGGACATTGTCTACCTGAACATCCCTGGAATTATTCAAAAAATGTGTTGATGAGGCACTTCAGGACATTGTTTAGTGGGATGGTGAGGTGGTTTTGTATTGTGCTTTTTTTTAGGGGAGGGGGGTGAGGTGTGGTTTTTGGTTGTTGTTG
>JANIJG010011604.1:0-20198 GCA_024611175.1 Megaceryle torquata | reverse complement strand
TCCAAATTAATTATTTTAAAATTATTAATTTTTTTAAAAAATTTTACTTTGCCTTTATCCACTGACTTTAATTAGAACTCATGAGAGGTATTTATTGTTTTATGGAATTTATTCTTTTAGCTGTACTGGATGTGATCTTTAGTAGCCTTTATTTCTTTAACAATGTTCTCTGAGTCTCCTTCCAATCTGAATGTTGTTGCCTCATCTGGCACTGAGATTTTACAGCTTTATCTGTTTCAGAGTAAAGGTGGCCAGATGCGACTGTGCTGATCTGCAGATGATCTGGTGCAAAGCAGTGGAGCTGAAATCCTATGGCACTCTTAACAGAGACAGAAGCTGAATCTTTCCTGTCAATAAGGCATCTTCTCAAGATCTTAATGGGTCTTGAGAAACTAATTCAAAACTGTAGTAGAATTTATTACAATCTTACTAGCAATGTACTGATACACATTAATACAACAAATACAATAAAATGCTCTGGCTTTTTATATATGCTTTTTAAAACCACTTGCTGATACATTTTTTTAAAACTGTAGTTCTGGGAAGAGTGGTATGCTGAAAGCCTTCATTCAGTGTAGAATGGCCAAGGCAGAGAATTGCAGTTAAAGACATACAATCCACAGAGCTGATTCTGACCTTCTGTCCTTTTTCATATACATATTACCTTTTTTTTTTTTTTTTTAAGAGGAAGTCACCTCTTTTTATATGCTCCTAGCTCAAACTGATAGCAGTCAAGGTCCACTGCTGCTAATGCAATATAAATTGCTGTTCAGTAATAGTAATTGCTTTAAGCCTATGGTATTTACTGCTTCCAGAGAAGGTAGACTGTTAAGATGCTATTCCCAGGGCTTTTTTCCCCTTCTCTTTGTTAAAGAGTCGCCCTAAAGAACCGTCAGGAGAAGAGTTGTGATTTGACTGCTAGTCCACATGGAGCTGGTCGAGGATCATTGCATTCATTTCACATAGGCCACTGAACAGCTGTCAGACCTTAACAGTTTTTAGCCATTACCTTAGCTATGTTGGATTTGAACCAGTAACATAAAGGTGAAAGACCCTATGGACCATTTTCAGTCCTTAGTCACACAGACCTCTTTTGCCTGTCTTCCTAAATTTGTGCTTCATCAATGAATGTGATTCTAGCACAAAGCATCCCGAACTTTTGGTATGGACTACACAGACATTATAAAGAACCTGGGAACACAAGGAGAGTTTCCCTTGATAATTCAGTCTGACATTAAAAAAAAAAAAAAAAAGCATCACATAAACTAGATTTTTATACATTTAGTCCTTAAAAATCTCATTATTTTCCCCCTTATCCTCCCCACCTCTCTTTCTTTACTTTGCAATAATATTTTCTGCACTTGTGAAATTTTATGAGACCTACAGAAATTTGATTTTTCATTTGTCTCACTTTTTTCCTAACAAAGAATAATAAGTTGAAAAACAATAGGAAGAGAAATGAAATTATTTCCTCTGTGCCGCTTTCATTCACATTCTCTCTGCTTTTGTGTGTGTGTACTTGTGTGTGTATGTCCACAGGCTTATTATCTCTGCTTGGGATAAAGTTCTGAGGCGTATTACACACTCTGCACAGCAGCACTGAGAGGAAGGACTAACCTTGCTTTAGTATGACTTTTAAGTAACAGCTTAGGACCATCTGCATACTCAATACGTAATTACTGGTATAATTTTGTGTAACTGCACTGGCACTGTGATACTGTAACTGTCAAAAAACTTAAATCACATCTTTTGAAATCTGCATATTACCTTTTAAATACTTACTGAATATAAATTATGGAAAACCAATTAGTTATTTGTTTCTTTCTAAGCCCCAGGCAGTAGTTACTATTCAAAATCTCAGCAACAACAACAACAAAAACCCAACAATAATAATAATTAAAAAAAAAAAATTTACTAAACTGGGAATAAAGAGGTTTTGAGTGTACAGATCAATATCTATTTCCGTGTCTTAGTGGGGAGGGTGTATTCTTTCCACATTCATGAGCACAATTAAGTGTTTAATTCAATTAAATGATAGTTTGTAGCTCTGCAGCCAGGAAAGCCCTGTAAAACCCTGGAAGCTGTGAAAATTGGCTCCACACCCGGTTAGCTCATGCAGGAAAGAATTAGCTCAAATAGGAAGGCAATTAGCAGCAAAACTTTTATGCAGCTCTAAGCCGTAGGCATTGAGTTAGCCAACCAGGAGTTGTACAGGCTACACAAAGGAAACCTTTCTTTGACACACCAGATTTAGGAAAACTTCTAAATCTATCTGCTGCTCCTACCTTGCTACTTAGAAGATACATGTTATGGTTCAAAAAACAGCCTCTTTTTGGAAGGGAGCTCAATCTCTCCAGCTCTCCATAGGATAAAAAACTGGGCCTGGAGTTCAGATGGTTATTAATCATTAGACTGTGGTGATCATTATTAGGAAATATGCACCCTCAGAGCAGTATTCAGATATTGGATTTTATGCTCAGATCTGTAACTGTCAGCACTGGGTTTTTCTTTTAACATCCATGATTCTGGTTTTTTTCTACATATTGAGTGTATCATTTCTAGGTAGTACTTAGATGGTGAATCACATCCTGCATATTGAGCACAAGTACCTGAGTGGTCAGACTCCTTCTGCCTGCTGTCCAGGCTGACTGGATATCAGCCAGGTCTGGCCTACCACTCTGAAGGCTTTGTGAGTACAATCTTCTGCCTGAGCTAATTAATCCCTGACCAAATCTGCTTTGTGGCTGGCTAGGTTGGATCATGGGCAGAAGAGCTGGGGTCTGTTACAGTCCTGGATACAGACAGACAAGATCAGAAGGAGGGCTGCGTGACAAAACAAATAATTTTCATAAAAAGAGGTTGACAGCACTTATTCCACAGATCCAGAATTGCATGAACTCCTTCAGCTTCTCTTTTATTGGCAGGGGTTTCTGTTTTCCACCTTATTGTGCAGGGTCACACCAAGTGTGTCACTCCACAGATTAGTGTCCTCTTTACTCTGCATGTTAGATTTTCAACTGGGGAGGCTCTTTAACCATTACAGAGAGAACAGGATATGTCCCTAGATGTTTATAACACCCTTCGGAATTCCTCAGACAAAATGTGGAATATGCATGCAAAGTGTTATTATTGCAGGAATATTCAGAGGTACTATTGAGTGCTTACAGGAAAATGACTTTAAGATGCAATCCTGTCATTGGATTCTGTCTTGACACAATCTGGGTGAAGGATCAGGACTATGAGAATCTATATTTGAACAAGAAGTTTAAAAGCAGCTTTTTTAAAAATCTGAAAATGTGTTTTTTTCACTCCCCTGATCTGAATTTGGCAGCAGCATAATCACTGGGGGCTGCCATTTCAGTGATAGCTCCGACAGGGGACCCAGAATAATGACCTGTATCAAAGTGAGAAGAGCAGTGCTGCAGCCAGACATAAAGAAAGCTGCTGCTGCCAGGAGAGAACTGGGGATGGTTTCTAGAGCCATTCAGATGTGGGATTTGCCATCAGCTCTGAGTTGTATTCTGAGCAGGGTGTTTGTGTTATCTGAATACAAGAAAAAAGGAAAAAAACCACCAGAGAAGTTCCAGAACTTGTAGACAGCTGTGAAAAGTCTGGTGCTGCTTCACATCTTTTGCCTGCAGCTTTGATTTCCTTGATCTATCTTTTGATTTTCATATTCCGTGGTAAAACATGTCAGTTATAGGTCATTTAAAAAAAAAAATGTCAGAGTCTTAGCCTTTGTTTATTAAAAAATAAAGTGAGTTTCATTCCTAATTAGGGCGATACTTTCAGTGCTCCTTTATCTGCATTTTTTTTCTCTCAAAGCTCTGAGACATTTTGGACTTTCCTCTTAAAAGTGCTTTCCTGGATGACCAATGCCATATATTGTCTTAGCTGTAAGCCACAGCAGAGAAAGGCAAATCCCTGTTATATATATTAGTCATAGATGAGATCAGAAACTGATTCATCTGGCAGTGAGGGAAGTCACCTGGGGAATTCCCTTAGCATGGCACTCAGTCTGAGCAGAGTTACACATATCTGTTGTACTAACCTGGAGTTCATTTACTTTTCACGTAATGTGTTACATGTAGGTCATAAAGTGTGATATGTCACCAGTTCTCTAATGGCATTGATTATTCTCAGGCAAGGCATAGGTGGCTAGCAGTGGAGAGCAGGAGGTATTTATACAATTGCAGTGCTTGTTAAAATATATAATTTCTACTGTTAGTCATGTCTTGTTATTTTGATAGAACATTTGCCATACCTATGTTGTTATAGTGGATTCACAAAGAGAAGAATTTTATTTTCTTATTTATCATTGGTTTAGTATAATACATTGTTTGTACAGGACACATATGCTATACAGTAGATATAATTTTATTCCAGAGTACCAAGGAGAATTTCCATGTGAAATTTAATCAGTTGAAGCACAAGTTTTCAGTTGTTTTCTACATACTTTGGTAGTATGTCAGGTGCTTGTTGTAGACAAAAAATAATATTTTTTTTTTTTAAATATTTTTCTCCATTAGAAGGCCACCACAAAAAAGTAAAGATATCTGGCCACATATGAAGAAACTGTATGGAGCTATACAGAAAAGCATGTTGTTTCCATTTTTCTTAAGTGGTTTGAGAACAGCTTGCAATCTGCGGTGCTGTAAGATGTCATCTGAAGTAGGTCTCTGAATCACAATGGGCTCTTCATGTGAAGAACTACTGCTAAGTTTTGCCCCACTTCCATTCAGCAATGTCTAGAGGACAAAATTGCAGCCTTCCGTCTGTCCATGTGCTGTGACATTCCAGATGTGGTTCTGCTGCATGGCTTGTGCACACAGCTCACTGCTCTATATGCCAAAGGAAGTTAGGAATTAGCTTTGCCTGTTATGATCTAAAGGAAGATAAGCATCCAGTAGGTCAAACAGCATATTGTTTAGTATTGATCAGCTTGTTCTTAGTATTGTGTTTCACATTTCTTAAACATTTTGAATTTCACCCCCTTCCTTGGATGAAGTTAAAAGTATTAGAAACTAGTAGTTGTCAGTTTGCTTCTGCACGTTCATGCCTTCTTTAGTCCTAAACCCCTCCAGCAGATCCACAGTATGGATTTTGGATAAGCAGCTTATATGAAGTATTAACTTGGCTCTAATATGTCAGAAAGTATTCCCAGGATGCTTTCCCACCATGCTGTTTGCCACCAGACCTAAAACACCTAGTACAAAGGCTAATGGGTCTTCATAACTGGACATGTAGTCATAGGGGAACAGGTTGATAACAGTTCCAGGATGCAAATCAAAATGGTTGGAGATATGTTAGTTAAAAACTGGTTTACTGCTTTCTGCCCAGACTTCTCCACTTCTTACACGTTAATGGAAGTAGACCAACAAAGAGAAGGGGGAATCACCACCTGGGCTTGTTTGCTGTTGTCTGTTCAAGCTACTTGCAATTCAAATAAAGTTTAAGCCTGTGAAGTAAGCCTGTCTACTGAGACTATGATGAAGGAAACCAAAATACCTTTCTTTAAGCTGATAGCTTAATATACTACCTGAAGGAACTCAGGATATTAGAGTTACTGAGTACAAATTCCCTTATTCTGTGCATAAGCAGTTTGCTTTGAGTCTAAAACACTGATGAAAAAATTGCACAGTATTTTACTATATGCAGCGATCAAAGTACTGTTGATGTAAAGGAGGAATACAAATAGCAAAGAAGATTTACAAGAGTTACTTTGGAAGATGGAGATGGTACAGAATACATAAAGCACTACATTTAACATTGATCAGACGCAGGGGTGGGCTTTGCTATTGCCCTGATCATTTGTAAGACTTTGTTCTGACATTGCAAAAAAACCCCCAACTTGTAGGATTCATGGTAAGTGGACAGATTAGTGTCCAAACTACTCTGGTAACCAATCTTGGACACTGGCCTCTTACCATTTAATCTTAAGCAACAAAGAGTTTACCTGCTTTAAAAAGCATGTATTATTAAAGTAAATCAAACTATCTCCTTCACACTTCTATCTTGCAACATATTTGAATTATTAAAAAAATAACACAAGGCCAACTGTTAGTGCTAGCTACTATCACTTGACATGGCATTTTCCATTTTGACATTAAACTGTAGTCCCTTTTACCTGTTAAAATCCCTTCATTTAGCTGCAGTAAACTGCAGAGGTTAATGAGGGAAGTATAAGCTGTGTCTAGGCTTTACACACAATATGGAAGGCAGGGAGTGCTGCCGCAGGATGGTCAGCCCTGCCCTAGTGCTGCCTGCACCCAGCAGGCTGCCTGGGATGCCATTTTACTGTGTGGATGCTGGGACCCAGGTGGTGCCCTCTAAACCAATGCCCTCCCTAAACTGGCTGTGGGGAGGGCTGAGAAGAGGCAGTCTGCTGGCAATAGAAGCAGCTGCAAAGCAGCCAAAGCAGTGACCTTCATGTAGCTATCTCTGAGCATTCGCTGCCTGGAGCTGAATGACTCTTGTGTCCATTCCCTCTTTCCATCCTGCACAGACTCTGCACCAGCTTTGCTCAATGCCAGAACTTATTTTTTTCTCCCTTGCCAGGTCCTCCTTTCATCTGCTTCAGTGTCCACTCTTGCTACTCTTTTTCCCACTTAGTTCATTCGTCTGTACCAAGCCACCCTTAAATGGACCCAGATGGCAATCACACTTAGTCTGTGTGTGTGCTCACTCACTCAGCCACCTTTTGTTTGTTATCTCTCTCCAGACTCTTGGTGTTCCTGGCAAGTGCTGTCTGATGCTCTCCACTTGTTCAGTGCATGCACAATAATGCCACCTTCTTGACTGCTCCACTGATCTATGCTAATAATGAGACAATTAAGGGTATATTATTTTCAAAGTTTCTATTAGTTAATTGTAAAACCATTTCAACATTATGGAATATACTTTTGTCCTCGAAATAAGTGTGAAGATACACAAATGTGTTTTTTTAATTTATTGCCATTGTTCACTACTTTTAATAACACACGCCTCACAGTCTGTCTTTTCCACCTCCTCTCTGAAATGAATCCACCTATGGCTTTCACAATCTAATAGGAATATTAACAGGCTTCTCATAATACATTGTCCTTTCTGGGGCTATGTGTTTCTCTACTGTACTGTTCTTTAGAAGAGAAGGGCAAAATTAAGCACAGTGTTCAAGTATGCAGTCTACACAATTAGCATTGCGTATTTGCAGCCTATTTTTAATATTGTTCAATATCCTGTTTGAATTTTTCTTTCCTTTGCTGTGCAGAGAGCAGGTGTTTCTCTGAGAATACATGGTTCACATAATTTCCATTTAAGCTGGGGCAGGATGAAAAGTTGAGCCAATAACTCTTAAAATATGAAAGGAGTTGGTAAAATACACCTGGGTATAGGGAAGGAGCACAAGAAACAGGGGAGATTTCTAAAAAAAGGCAAAAGAATTCTGAGCAGATTCTTGCCTGCAAGTGGGAATACACAAGCAGAATGGCTTTAGGAAGTAAGCAATAGTGTAAAATATGTAGACAAGCATATTATTTCTGAAGAAAGGCAATACTGGGATAGATGCTGAAAAAAAAGAAAATGACAGAATCAAGAGAAACTGAAAAAGACAGGTGTTTTTGTCCTAGTAGCTTTTTCTTCTTACTAAAATGTCTAGTGGTCTTATGTTCACAACTTCTGCAATTCCCATTGTCACAACCACCCTGCTTCCAAGAAGGCTGGTTGTCCCTAAGGCTTTCATGAACTCTGTACTGGTGGTGACAGTGCTGCAGTCAGCAAGCAACCCCTTGTTCCCTTTGCTCCTGAGACTGTGGGTCTGACTTCCATAAGGCTTCTGGTATCATAGCTGTAAAGCTGCCAATATCAACAAAGTTATGACAACAGCCTTTAAAATATGTGACCAAGAAACTAAACAGAAGAGAAAAGAAGGATGAATTGTAGGGGTAATGTTAGACTGATTGTTTTCTGGATATGAAGCTTGTATAAAATATATTCTCTTCATTGCCTTTTTCACGTCATTTATTTATCATGATTATTAGAGGAAAGGTCTATGTGAGGCAGAAGTAAATTCATATGCAAAAAATATTTGTCTTATATGCACCAAATATTTTCTTTATCCAGTGTGTCAAACCTTTCCTTTTTCCAACTCACCTGACAGCCCTTTTAAGGATTCTTTTTCCATTGTATGTCTCTCATTTTTCCTGATCGTATTCTTTTGATATTTTTAGTAGTTTATACCTATTAATTAGTTTTTATACCTGTGAACAAATAAATATTGTCATTCTAATCTAATTTGCTTTCTCTTGGTTTTAGCTGAATACGTCTGTTATTCCTCCTGTGAGTTCTTTGGAGCTGGTATTTTTTTCACTGAATATATGATACATGCTTACGACTTCTAGTAATTCAGGGCATTATATATGCTTAGAGCACTGGGATTCTCATCCCTAATAAAATTCATAGATGTTGCAACAACAGTGGCAATATAATAAATAAGACCTAAGAATAGTAGTATTCTTTTCTTCCTTTTTCATTGCCATGAAATACAGCCATGATTTCTGGCAAACTGTTCACAGAAATGTGTCTTCTGAGCTAAATGGCTGACTCTCTAGGGCAGATTGTTCTATAGTTGCAGCAATGAGAACATTCCAAACACATGTTGACTTCAGTTTTAATGATGTATTATTCTGTATTATTTGCTCAGCATTAGCACAAGATATGAATAATCATAATCTGAATAATCTGAAAGCAGATCTTTCATCTACTTACAACCTAAACATCTGGAGCAAGGAAAACACCCTCGGTGGAGAAAGGAGTTAGGGAGAACTTAGGCAAACTGGACATGCATAACTCCATGGGGCCTGACAGGATGCACCCACGAGTGCTCAAGGAGCTGGCCGTTGTCATTGTAAAACCAATCTCAGTGGCTGGGTCCCAGTGACTGAGAGAGATATTGTGAAGATTGCATGAAAGCCAATGTCAGTCCTATCTTCAAGAAGGGCAAGAAGGAAGTTCAAAGAAACTACAGTTCCTTCAATCTTAATCTGAAGACAAAATCATTAATTTTATTAGTTTCTCTTGGTTGCTTGCTGCTTTTATACAGGAGCCCTTGCAGTATGTCGGGTAGATACAATGTAGCATTAGACATGTTTCTGATAGTAAACCAAGACACAAAAAGTATAAAATTAAATAATTTTCACTTGCTAGGTTTTAATTCCAGATTTTGTCAGAACACAGTGTTACATGGAACTTGTTACATTCGAAACAGAGATTCTGTTGCCTTCAGTAGGAGTTGCTGATCTGTTGTTTCTGGCAGTTGGGCTGTGTGGTGCTAGGCTTGGAACCAAAGGTGAAGAACACAGCTAGTGTCACCTGCTCAGTGTCTGGTTAAAATGACACGACTGCCATGACATGGGATCTTTGTAGCAGGGTAGACACATCTGCAAAATTCTTCAGGCAGGATTTGGCTTCCTTAACCTTCCTGTTCTGCCTCATTCTGCTCTAGTTCTGATATACCTAGAGGATGATAACCTACTGCTACCATCAGTTGTTTCATATGCTTGTATGGTAGTAATTACTGCAGTGGAACAAATGATTCCAGTTTGGCAGATAACCAGTCTTGGCAATATGAGGCCATATGATCAAATTCTAGGGAAATTTATTTGCTCAGAAGAACAGAAAATATTTAACTACAAAAAAAAAACCCCAAAACCCCAACAACAACAAAACTAAAAACAAAACAACCAAACAAAACAAAAAACAAAACCAAAAACAAACCACCAAAAAAACCCCCCACAACATTTGAGAAGAATTATCTTAGCTCTACCATTTCCCAGTCTTTGTGGGTTTGAATTTTTAAACTTAGTGGAAACGTAGTTTTTTCCCCATTCTGATCATGGAACAGCAAACCTATTTCTTAAGAAAATTACAGTAATCCAATCCAGAAATCTCCATTCTTTAGAAACTGTAACTATATTTTTGCTTTTTGTCTTGTTTGTAAACCTTACTGTAGTATGTTAGACTGTAAGTGTAGCAATGTTTTCCCTATTCATTTTTTTAATAATTACTCCTCTTTAAACAAATGTGAGTTTCACAGAGTCATAGAATGGTAGGGGTTGGGAGGGACCTCTGGAGATCATTGAGTCCAACCCCCCTGCCAGAGAAAGATCACCCAGGACAGGCCACACAGGAACAGATACAGGTGGGTTTTGAAAGTCTCCTGAGAAG
This sequence comes from Megaceryle torquata, assembly GCA_024611175.1. NCBI lineage: Eukaryota > Metazoa > Chordata > Aves > Coraciiformes > Cerylidae > Megaceryle > Megaceryle torquata. The sequence continues at coordinate 9,995 of JANIJG010011604.1, read as the reverse complement.
GAGACTCCACAGCCCCTCTGGGCAGCCTGTTCCAGGGCTCTGTCACTCTCACAGGAAAGAAGGTTTTCCCTTATGTTGATGCGAAACTTCCTGTGTTTCACCTTGCTACCATTACCTCTCATCCTATCACAGGGCACCACCGAAAAGAGACTGACCCCTTCTACTTGACACCCACCCTTCAGATATTTGTTAAACATTAATAAGATCCCCTCTCAGTCTTCTCTTCTCCAGTTTAAACAGCCTCAGGTCTCTCAGCCTTTCCTCAGAAGACAGATGTTCCAGTCCCTTAATCATCCTCATAGCTCTCTGTTGCACTCTAGTGAATCTTCCTGTCCCTCTTGAAGTGGGGAGACACAATACTCCAGATGTGGTCTCACTAGGACAGAGTAGAGGGGGAGAAGAACCACCCTTGACCTGCTGGACACACTTTTCTTTATGCACCCCAGAAATAATTATTAATTATGTTTATTTTTGTGATAAATTATGACATATGGAGAAAGTCTCAAAATGACACGCTAAAAATTGATTACCACTTCCTCTGGCAACTTGCTTATTTATATCAAATAAAGATCAGACCTTATTCAGCTTTAGCTTAAAACACTTTTTCCCCGAGATTAAAAAGTTTCACCTTATTTAAATTATCTGTTACTCATGACTTGGTCTGATGTTTTTACATTTTTATGTGATCCAGCTTTTTCAGATTTTTATATGTTGGCTGTATTACTGACCAGAGTAAAATCAATTGGTACAGAATCACAAATGCAGATTCCAGAGTGTTTCTACTCCTGTTTGTTCCAATATTTATGCTACATGCATCAAACGGGGTTTAAGTGTTATATTTATATGTATAAAAATCTTAGAAATTAGGGAAAATTGTTTGGTGTGAATTGGTGGTTTTTAACTCTAAATTTCTTATGTTTTTCTCTCTTCTCACCTTTCTCTCCCCTTCTCCTGACTTATTTATTTATTCAGTATCAGTGGTGAAAAAGAAGCAAAGACTGAGTAGTGCCTGTCAGTGAAGTACCATCAAGTGTACCTGGAGAACAGAGAGGTGAAGAAATAGGTTAGGTAGAGGGGAGCTCCTTCTGCCTTTAAGTGGGTCAGGGAGAAGCCCATGATGTGCGTGGTGAGTCAGTAAGGGATAGTCCCGAAGAGTCCATATAGACATGTTGTGTTCATATGGATTGTGCTGGGAAGAGCCAAGGCAGTCATAGAGAGGAAGTAATTAACCTCCCGAGATTTTATATATTTATATGTCTTTGACCAGAGGGACTGTTGGAAACAGGTGTGGTGTGTGGAAGAGGATAACACAAATTACTCTGAAAGACTGGGTACTTGCTAGAATCAGCAAAGAGAAGATGATAAAACAGCATCATTTCTTTGTGCTTGAAGGGCCAAAATATTTAGGTGGTTGAGTTTATGTAAGGAACCTCAACTATGTGCAGTTGTGTAATGTTCCTGTGAGGGAGGGTGAAAGAAAGGTCATTTTGGGATGGGATTTTGTATGAGGAAAAGAGTATGTAATTCCCAGGTCTATTACGTTTATTTGTAAATTTGTTTATTTGTAAATTTGCTGTATCATGTTAACAGCAGGGCTTCTGAGTCTGAAAAGGAGCCAGGTACTGCAAAAAAATATGAATGGAAAGCCAAATAAACCATCAAAGCGTAAAAATGTACAAATTAGGATGAGAGCATCACAGCTACATACCGATAGCTTTGAGAAGAAAATCTCAGGAAGTCTAAATGAGTGGCATGTAACTCAAGTCCATGTAAACAGAGGAAGAGATCCTTTACATAGAAGGTAGCTTTTTATTTTTGCTGGGTTAAAAAAATAGCAAGACATGACACAGTAGAAACAGTAAAGGTATAAGGCTGATTCTTGTTCCATTTTATCTGTTCAATTTTTATTTTGTCTTAACATTACAGAAAGGTGTTGGGATTTTCATTTTCATATTTCTTATCTTAAAGTGTAATTTTGATAACTAATGGAGCTACCTCTACATGTTGGTATAATACAGTGGGGAACTGTCCCTCATGGCAGCAATTTTTTTTTTTTTTCCATAGAGGAAACATGATACTCAAAGCTCAAGTTCAGCATAAGGCTAAGTACTGTGCATCTTGGGGATATGAGGTGTTTACTTTCTGATGTATGTGTGGGAATGCTAAGCAAACAGGCATTGCACACTCTTCATGATGTAAGCAGAATATATGACAGGCAAGTGAATGATGCCCCAATTTGTTGCATATAAAATGAGTAGGCTGTTGGGTGCATTTTTGTCCATGAGCAGACTGTAATGTTAGATTGTGTCATGCTGCTAATGACCAAAAGGTAGTTGTTATGAATAAAATTGGTACAAAAAACCCTGATATCCTGAAATAGCAAATTAAAAGGAGAGGGTAGCTGTGAGCTTCTGAAGACGTGTTTTGTGATGTTAGAGCTAAGCAATCAAAATCACTGTCCTCAGACTGAATTTTTACATTCTAAACTGCATCAGTTTACCTACAAGTGTTTAGAAAAGAAGAAACAAGAAATCAGAATATGGCAGATGCTGTTATGAGTAAGCAAATGTACAGTAGGTCTAACCCTGCTTAAGTTACTTTTAGAAGAAGATAATTGCCACATCTCCTATATGTGTCCTCACTCCCCAGATAGACACCAAACAGGTATGGTAATCCTCTGACTTTTTACACATATGCTATAAATCTTTGGCTTGAATAGAATCAATAGAATGAGTCACAATGATGTCAGAAGATAATCAGGCTTGATGCTTAAGTCCTTACAAAGTAAATAAAAAATGCTCTGGCTCCCTGTCTATTCCTGAGGGCAAGCGACAGAGCATGGCTTACATCCATATGGCTAAACTTTCTTCTTTGCTAGAACATGTCATCCATGGCTGTATTGCATATTGGGAACCATCCCAGGCTTGCCTTACTCTCCAAACTGTGCCCAGGTGTTGCCTGGAAGAGTGCTAGCTCCCATGAGTCAGATCTATGCCAAAGAGTATACTAGCAATTAAATAATATGGACAGTTGCATGCCATAGTGCTCTGGCCCTATTTAGTTTACTAGCATAACAGTTGACTCGATGATGTCTGCAAAGGAAGTTGCTGGCACAATAAAACCAACAAGAGCTGTAACTGTTAAACTGTTTGGATAGCGATTAGGTCAATCTTTATATGGCCAACTGTAGAGTGAAGGGAATTGGGAGTAATCTTTTTGGTATGAATGTCATAATAATAATTGTGTTCTGGAATAAATACTGTACCTCAAATACAGTAATGTCCAACTCTGCCATATCTCCATACTGTATTAGAAAAGTACATATTCAACGGTGATTTCATATCTTCATTCTCACTTCCTATAGACAGTTGTATTCTGTAGAATTGCAACTACTATTTATTAGCCAGTATTTTCCATGGATGTATGAAATAAGTTTACTCAGTTTCTCTAGAAACAAAGCAACATTTTAGTTCTCCCTCACATCCATCACAGACATCTCTGGGTTTACATTGTAAACATACATAAGGACTTTTCAACTACTTTTATCCTATGAGACACTTGCCATTTCTAGACATGTAGAAGCATTCCACTTCAGCAGTCCATTCAATCAAGTTGAAATTACAGTGACCAAATGATTTAAATATGTCCTTAATCAGAAAAAAAGACAATAGGAATCTGTGAAGTCATTCTTTAGAAGAAAATTTTCCAGCCTGAATATTCAGTACTTTTACTTTGCCTCTGAGAATGTCTACATTTAGTATAGTGAGGCATACTTATGTTCAGTATACACCACTGCAGCAATTTTGTGTAGAGGATTTGCAGGTAGAAGATTAAATAAGAGTCTACAGGACACATGTGCTACTTTAAAACTTTACACCAGAAGACAAAGGTATGACCATAGGAAGACAACACACTTTTTTATTCTGAATTTTGTTCTAGAATCTAAGTGGAAACTACATTGGGATGTATTGAGTAGCAGTAGGGAGAGGATACAATCTGATTATTACATCTTCTTTTCTGTTTTTTTAAACTCTTAATTACTTGTGCTGATTCCACATTCACTGAGGTGAGGACAAATTTACCTGGACGCTGATGTAAATGAAACATGGATTTGTGTGTCAGTATCACAGTCACAGCCATGTTGTGTTGAAGGTTTATCTGTCACTGGTGCTAAGAAGGTGGCTTTATATGGCATATATGGCTTCTGCAAGCTACCTATTATAACAACTGTAGATACTGTCTTTCCATAACATTATGATTTCAAAAAATGCTTGGGAAATTTAGCATGTAGTTCTAGACTTTGGGAAGAACTAAGATAATCTTCTTTGAAAATTACTTGTTGGAGTCCATTGCTTCTAAAAGCTTATGGGAAAAACTAAAAAGCAGGACACAGAGACTTTGATACCCCATAGAGACAGAGTAAGATAATTTAGTGTTGGTGTTCTTTTCACTACATGATTTTTAAATAATTGAGCTTTGAAAATGAAGTTGATATCACTTTCTCTTTAAAATAATAATCCTTGTAGGCTCTTAACTTGACCTGTATAGAATCAAACATCTGTGACTTAGTAATAGGAAAATGAGATGAATTCCTGCTCCTAAATAATAAGCAAAAATGTTCTCTGTTCTCTCTAGATATCTATCCTGAACATGCTCAGTGGAAATACATCAGTGATTAGTAACTGACAATTTATTTAGAACAATGCTTTATAACCTGCCACATTAGTTTCAGCCTTGAAATTTTTAAAATAGGAAGGTTTCTAATGTAATGTGTTCTCACACAAAACACCTGCCTTTTTGTAGGACAGAAGGAGATTGGCTGAAAATTGAAAGATGCAAGAAGGAGTCTTAATCAATGATATAATATTTCTTCTGATAGTGTAAACTGATCCCTGAACACTTTTGTAAGAGGAATAAGAATTAATGGATAATTTTGTTACAAACACCTTTTTAATAATGGCAGTAATAGATGGGTTTCAATAAACTCTTGTTTAGCACTAAATCTCATTCTGTTAATGTTTGTTTAATATTATCTACAAAATGGGTTTGTGCTGTTCTTCCTGTCTCTAAGGAAGTTATTTTAAAGTTTAAGTGAAAGTGGTTATGATGTTCATGTTCAGGTTTCATTTAAAAATCTGTTGGGTATTTGACCATTTGAATGACTCCTTCAGGAAATTAGGGACTGCTTTTTGAGACTGTTTATCATCTGAGGGGAGAGTAAATCCACATTTTATATAGAAAATAGATAGCTGCTTCTTTTTTTTTTTTTTGTTACTATACTTATGGCTTCCTAGCTCTACTGTGATCTTCAGACAGATTATCTTCCTGAGAAAGTTATAAGCTTTCCAATTGCACCATCAAAATACATAAAAATATTAATAGAAAAAAAATAGTATTCTTTGAAATTTTGTATTATCTGTCATTTATTTTTTTTGCTGTTTCTCATTTTTAAGGCATATGCACAATGTACATGGCAAGCCAACCTGTTGAGAACACAAGTTGGTCTGTCTTAGAAGCCCATACTTGTGCAAGAATTGTTAGAAACAAACACTTTCATTACTACTAGTTTCTGAGTTGATGGGGAGATAAAGAGTTCTTGCACAGAAGCACTACCTTTTGTGTATACTGGTCTCCAGTTTCATAAAAAACATCTCCATGTGTGACTATTTGTGGAAATATTTTAAAAATAGCTTCTCTATTGCATTTTATGGTAGAAGATGAGGGGGGAAAAAGAGAGGCCATGAAATCTTAGTTATAAATAAGAAATGTGGATGAAAATAATTTAGAGAAGTGTTGCTTAAACCTCATTTTCTAGTCCTTTGTTTTTCTGTGTATTTTTTTCTTTGCCTTTCTTTATTGATAATTCCTGCTAGCTTTCTATTGCTTATGATAGCTATTACCCTCCATTGCTCTCCCAGTAGCAACTAACAGTAAGAACACACAATATATTTATATAGTTATTTCCTTGAATTAAGCCAGAGGTACACATGTAGTAACAGCTGGAGAACTCAACAGCAAACAATAATCATGGTCATGTTAAAATTCTCTACAGCTCACTGTAACTTCAAGTCAAATGGAGAGAATTTATCCCCATGAGAAAAGAATTTTACCCCAGGCTCTTTCTCATAAATTTTGGCCAATTTTTTCAAAGACCTGGGCAGCTGTAACTGTCATTGATTGATCTAAAACAACCCGACAGCCATAGCTGGTTACTTTTGACCTCTTCATTTACTTATTAAATGGGAGATAAGTTCCCTAGAAAATCTGGCATCAAGATTGTAATATGAGTTTATACAAAATAAATTCCAATTTACAATTACATGAGGTGCTCTAGTTTCTGACCTCATGTGTTATCTTTTAGGATTTGGAACTGACTTCTGCATTAGAGGACAGAAAGCTGGGAATAGCCTTATATGAAGAGGAATTTCTGAAGAATAAACCAAAACTAGTATCAGTTGAAAGAGTAACGTGAAATTGTTTTACCTTTTCCTGACACAATAAAAACATTTCCCTAGAAAGGCATTTCTTTTAAACAGGCCTTCACTTCATTGCTCCCCAACACCAAAAGAAACATCTTTGAAATGTTTCCAAAAAAAGCAGGTGTATGCTAAAGGACTCATACCATCAGTTTTCAGCATGTAAACTTGTTCTCTCAATGAGACTAATCACGTGATGCCGGGCATAATAGTGATACTGGGACCCACTTGGGCTGGCAAAACTGAATAAAAATCAGACCGATCACTTGACTGGGAACTGTTCCAATTTTATCTTGGATTAAAATCAGCTTTCTCTGAACCATTCTCCTACATTCTCTATCTATCTCCTCCAATCCTCTTCTTCCTGAAAAAAAGAGAGTAGTAATTGAATCACTTATTTCATTATGCTTTTAGACATCCAAAAGAGATTGTTTGTAACCTGCTTCTTTTATTCTCTATTGGAGTACATCCGTGGTGGTACTTTTAACGGAAATCTGCTTCATCTCCATGCAAGACTGATTCCTGTCATCCATTTTTTAAAAAGAGATTAAGTGTGTAGGCTTCAGGACTTCTGTTGTTATCTTAAAACTAATTTATTCTGCTCTGTGTGGACTCCAGAGTACTATACTGGTAGCTTAAATCTAGGGATTGTCCATACTGTCCTAAAGTTCCTCTCTCTTCTGCTGTTGCCCTCTTTATGCCTGCCACTGAGATGGCTGCATCTGTGTCCTGTGCTATGCATGTAATTGGAAGCATTCTGCAATCTAGCTGCAATATAAATGTAAATCGTTATTATCCAGCATATTAACCCAACATTAAAATTCAGGGTGTTGCATTTTCAAATATAATATGGGAGAGAGACTTATAAAACCCATTTCCAGTCCATGTCCTTCATTAATGGGATTGTATATTTAGACCTAACAGATGACTTTAACAATTACCTTACAATATCCGTGCATTCTGCAAGTATAAAATAAGGCATGAAAGTGACTTATGAAATATGAGGCCTAGAAAGCTTGAAAAAGAGATGCCCATAGACTTACCTTCCCACCTCCCAGCTCAAATCCTGCTTCTTTGACATTTTCTGCTGTCAGAAATAATTCAACACATCAAGGATTGAAAGAGGCTGGTAACTCAGACCTACAATAAAGTCTGCAGTGGGAAACAGAGGTGCAAACTTTATCTGTTTGTGTGACAAAGTTGTGTGCAGCAAGGAAGAAACAAAGCACACTTGTTCTTGTGACAGCCTGAAGATGTTATTCATGGCAATTCTTGAATGCCATAATGCTGGTAACAGCAGCTTATGATGTGAAAAACACTTTTTCATCCTCATGCTTTCTGACGTCTCTGCAACAATTTGCCATTAGCAGATCCTAAACAGGGAGTAAACAAATTCAGCTGTCAACAAATATCAGGTTCTAATCACCAGTGTTTTCAGGAGATTTTGACCATTTTGAATTACCAGAGGAAAAGAAGCTTTGCTTTATGAACTGGTAAAAACCTGTTTGAATATGCTTAGTCTTTGATGAAGAGTACTACTAAGCTCTTATCCTGGCCCCAAGGGCCCCAGCATCACTGCCTGGACATCCCCAAGGCCTCTCTGCTGGCCTCCACACTGTGGAGCCTGACCTCTGGGCAGTGTAGGACTTTGCCCCCATGGTGGGTGCTATGGGATCTGTCCTTTCCATGACACCAGACCCTGCCTGAGGAGCCCTCCACAATTCCAGGATTACGTCCCAGCCCTGAAGGACACTATGAGCAACCTCCAGAGGGAGTTCATAGCCCTGCAAGCTTCTCTAACCCCCCATGCACACGCAGTAATCTCTGTGCCTTGAACCTTCCAGAGGTGACTGAGCAGGGTATGGGAGCCTTCTAGTCAGATGTGGCTAAGCTTTGCTGCCTGTGTCTTAGCTGCTCTAGATTCTTGGTGCTAGCTGTAGTCTGGTTCATCCATGGGTCATCCAGAACATTGTCAGCACTATGTTGAAGCATGGAATGTACGAAGACTAGCATCTAATCTATTCTTAAATAAAGTATGCAAATGAAAAATGCAAATGAAAACCTGACATCATCCAAAAGTACTGCTGTAACAATGGTGGCTGTACATATTGACTTATAACAATATTATGTCGATTGTGCATTTAAATCACCAGACAAGTCTGACTTCTACTAAGAGTCAAAGATGAATGACGGATACTGTGTTCCAAAAAGATGCAAAACCTCAAGATTAAGTTTTCTCTTTTGGGGCTCACTTACATACCTCAGCACTTTGTTGCACTGGAGTTTCAGTTCCAGGATTAGGTGGTGAGGATCTTGTTTGAGGTGGACAGCATCACAGTTATTTGTGTGTTTTAGCCTTTCATGAACATGTACTGGTAATGGACATGTTGCTCTCCCTCTGTTCAGGATGTTCTGTGTAGATCCAGATGTGTTGCTAAGTATGAATGTTGTTTAGCATATGACAGAAAGAAGTGTGCTTGATAGGGATTGTTTCCCTGTCCTTACCTTACCTTAGCTGGTGTAGGAGGAATAAAGTCATAACACACAGACTGCAGTGATTGCTTGCTTCAGACTGTTCTTGCATGAGGGAAGGCTTCTTCTTTGTATATAGTCAGTTTTATATGGGTCTAAGATGGGATGTTATTGGGCAAATCAGTGCCTCCCACTACAGAAAGACCCAAACTAGCCTGGAGCTACCAGAACCATGAGGCATAAGACTTGTTTCAGCATGAGCGAGTACTGAAAGTTCAAATGATGTGACTGGTGTGACACTCTAGTGACTAAGTCTTGCTGAGCAGCCATCCCAGCATGATGATAAAGCATCCCCACTACAGCTGAAACATTTAGATAATGCTGTGCACCTTTTATGTATCAGGTATAGGAAACTCTAGTTGGAGGGTGTACCAAGTTCAGTGTACAGACAGTACCAGTTAGGCATGCAGTACTGGTTTGACTGTGACTGGGTTAATTTTCTTCATAGCAGCTTGTGTGGGGCTATGCTTTGAATTTGTGCCCAAAATGGTTTTGATAACACACTGATGTTTTAGGTCTTGTAAAGTGGTCTCACAGCATCAAGGTCTTTTCTATTTCTCATGCTGCTCCACCTGCAGGTAGGCTGGGAGTGCACAAGGAGTTGGGAGCGGACACAGCTGGGACATCTGAACTCAAGCGGCCCAAGGGACAACATCCCTTACCATAGGACATCATGCTCAACAATAATACCTGGGGGGGAAACTTTGTCAGGGCTGCTGTGCTTGGGGTCTGAATTTTTTTTCATCACCTGTTTTCCTTGGGGTTTTTTTTATTTGTTTTGTTTGGTTGAGTTTGGTGGGGTTTTTTGGTTTTTTTGTGTTTTTTTTTTTTTGTTTTTGTTTTGGGCTGGGGGGTGGGGGGTGTGTTTTGTTTTTTTAAACAAAATGCTGTTATCCCATTTTGAACAATGTATTAAACCAATGATTCAAAGTGTTACTTAGACATCATCTCTTTAGATATATAAATAACCTGCTCAAAAAGAGTAGA